>CAKOGF010000056.1:0-17548 GCA_933228935.1 Pemphredon lugubris
ATATTATAAATTTTTTATCTAATTTATATATTTAGTATTAATATTTATACTATTTATTAATATATAAATATTTATTAATATATAAATATTTAATATATTTGAATAGGTATATAAATACCTTTATAATTATTATATATATAATAATTATTAGATTAATTAATATAATGATTTATTGCTTAATAATATATTTAAATATATTACATATCCATAATTCTTTTTATCTTACTTATTAATTTATCTATTATTATTAATTTAAAAATCATTAGAATACAATATGTAATTATTAATTATGACCTACAAATTATTAATTATTAAATTTATAATATTATATAGGTTATTATATATTTATAAATATATAATAATTTATATTTTCAATTTATATATATATATACATTCATAAATTAATAATATATATATAAATATAAATATTTAATTAATTTATAAATTTTATATATATATATACATTTATAAATATATATATAATTTATAAATATATATATATATATAATTTATAAATATATTATTAATTTATAAATATATATATATATATATTATAAATTTTTTATCTAATTTATATATTTAGTATTAATATTTATACTATTTATTAATATATAAATATTTATTAATATATAAATATTTAATATATTTGAATAGGTATATAAATACCTTTATAATTATTATATATATAATAATTATTAGATTAATTAATATAATGATTTATTGCTTAATAATATATTTAAATATATTACATATCCATAATTCTTTTTATCTTACTTATTAATTTATCTATTATTATTAATTTAAAAATCATTAGAATACAATATGTAATTATTAATTATGACCTACAAATTATTAATTATTAAATTTATAATATTATATAGGTTATTATATATTTATAAATATATAATAATTTATATTTTTCAATTTATATATATATATACATTCATAAATTAATAATATATATATAAATATAAATATTTAATTAATTTATAAATTTTATATATATATATACATTTATAAATATATATATAATTTATAAATATATATATATATATATAATTTATAAATATATTATTAATTTATAAATATATATATATATATATATTATAAATTTTTTATCTAATTTATATATTTAGTATTAATATTTATACTATTTATTAATATATAAATATTTATTAATATATAAATATTTAATATATTTGAATAGGTATATAAATACCTTTATAATTATTATATATATAATAATTATTAGATTAAAATATAATATAATTTATTGCTTAATAATATATTTAAATATATTACATATCCATAATTCTTTTTATCTTACTTATTAATTTATCTATTATTATTAATTTAAAAATCATTAGAATACAATATGTAATTATTAATTATGACCTACAAATTATTAATTATTAAATTTATAATATTATATAGGTTATTATATATTTATAAATATATAATAATTTATATTTTTCAATTTATATATATATATACATTCATAAATTAATAATATATATATAAATATAAATATTTAATTAATTTATAAATTTTATATATATATATACATTTATAAATATATATATAATTTATAAATATATATATATATAATTTATAAATATATATATAATTTATAAATATATATATATATATATATATGATTTATAAATATATTATTAATTTATAAATATATATATATATTATAAATTTTTTATCTAATTTATATATTTAGTATTAATATTTATACTATTTATTAATATATAAATATTTATTAATATATAAATATTTAATATATTTGAATAGGTATATAAATACCTTTATAATTATTATATATATAATAATTATTAGATTAATTAATATAATGATTTATTGCTTAATAATATATTTAAATATATTACATATCCATAATTCTTTTTATCTTACTTATTAATTTATATATTATTATTAATTTAAAAATCATTAGAATACAATATGTAATTATTAATTATGACCTACAAATTATTAATTATTAAATTTATAATATTATATAGGTTATTATATATTTATAAATATATAATAATTTATATTTTTCAATTTATATATATATATACATTCATAAATTAATAATATATATATAAATATAAATATTTAATTAATTTATAAATTCTATATATATATATACATTTATAAATATATATATAATTTATAAATATATATATATATAATTTATAAATATTTATTAATTTATATATATATATACAAATATTAAATTTATATATTAAAAAAAAAACCTCATTTGAGTATATTTATAGATTTATGTTATTTATTTAAAATTTCATATATTAAATAATTAATTTAATATTTATTGATTAATAATTGGTCTATTAATTAAATATTTAAATTATAATTAAAATTTGAAATTTTTGAATATGAGGAAATATGAATAGTGTAAAAATATGAGTAGAATGGATAAGGCGAAAATTTCACGCACTATATAAATAAAAAAAAATGAAACCTTTTTAAAATTTGAAATTTTTTGAATATGAGAAAATATGAATAGTGTAAAAATATGAGTAGAATAGATAAGGCGAAAATTTCACACACTATATAAATAAAAAAAATGAAACCTTTTTAAAATTTGAAATTTTTTGAATATGAGAAAATATGAATAGTGTAAAAATACGAGTAGAATAGGTAAGGCGAAAATTTCACGCACTATATAAATAAAAAAAATGAAACCTTTTTAAAATTTGAAATTTTTTGAATATGAGGAAATATGAATAGTGTAAAAATACGAGTAGAATAGGTAAGGCGAAAATTTCACGCACTATATAAATAAAAAAAAAATGAAACCTTTTTAAAATTTGAAATTTTTGAATATGAGAAAATATGAATAGTGTAAAAATATGAGTAGATTAGGTAAGGCGAAAATTTCACGCACTATATAAATAAAAAAAAAAATGATATGCCTGAATAAAAGGATTATTTTGATAGAATAAATTATATATTAATTTAATATTTTCATTAATTGGCTATAGTTTAATTACTTAGGGAATAATTGGCTATAGTTTAATTACTTAGGGAATAATTGGCTATAGTTTAATTACTTAGGGAATAATTGGCTATAGTTTAATTACTTAGGGAATAATTGGCTATAGTTTAATTACTTAGGGAATAATTGGCTATAGTTTAATTACTTAGGGAATAATTGGCTATAGTTTAATTACTTAGGGAATAATTGGCTATAGTTTAATTACTTAGGGAATAATTGGCTATAGTTTAATTACTTAGGGAATAATTGGCTATAGTTTAATTACTTAGGGAATAATTGGCTATAGTTTAATTACTTAGGGAATAATTGGCTATAGTTTAATTACTTAGGGAATAATTGGCTATAGTTTAATTATTTAGGGAATAATTGGCTATAGTTTAATTATTTAGGGAATAATTGGCTATAGTTTAATTATTTAGGGAATAATTGGCTATAGTTTAATTATTTAGGGAATAATTGGCTATAGTTTAATTATTTAGGGAATAATTGGCTATAGTTTAATTATTTAGGGAATAATTGGCTATAGTTTAATTATTTAGGGTATAATTGGCTATAGTTTAATTACTTAGGGAATAATTGGCTATAGTTTAATTACTTAGGGAATAATTGGCTATAGTTTAATTATTTAGGGTATAATTGGCTATAGTTTAATTATTTAGGGAATAATTGGCTATAGTTTAATTATTTAGGGTATAATTGGCTATAGTTTAATTATTTAGAGAATAATTGGCTATAGTTTAATTATTTAGGGTATAATTGGCTATAGTTTAATTATTTAGGGTATAATTGGCTATAGTTTAATTATTTAGGGTATAATTGGCTATAGTTTAATTACTTAGGGAATAATTGGCTATAGTTTAATTATTTAGGGTATAATTGGCTATAGTTTAATTATTTAGGGAATAATTGGCTATAGTTTAATTATTTAGGGTATAATTGGCTATAGTTTAATTATTTAGAGAATAATTGGCTATAGTTTAATTATTTAGGGTATAATTGGCTATAGTTTAATTATTTAGGGTATAATTGGCTATAGTTTAATTATTTAGGGTATAATTGGCTATAGTTTAATTATTTAGAGAATAATTGGCTATAGTTTAATTATTTAGGGAATAATTGGCTATAGTTTAATTATTTAGGGTATAATTGGCTATAGTTTAATTATTTAGGGTATAATTGGCTATAGTTTAATTATTTAGAGAATAATTGGCTATAGTTTAATTATTTAGGATATAATTGGCTATAGTTTAATTATTTAGAGAATAATTGGCTATAGTTTAATTATTTAGAGAATAATTGACTATAGTTTAATTATTTAGAGAATAATTGGCTATAGTTTAATTATTTAGGATATAATTGGCTATAGTTTAATTATTTAGGGAATAATTGGCTATAGTTTAATTATTCAAGGAATAATTGGCTATAGTTTAATTACTTAGGGAATAATTAGCTATAGTTTAATTATTCAAGGAATAATTGGCTATAGTTTAATTATTTAGGGAATAATTGGCTATAGTTTAATTATTCAAGGAATAATTGGCTATAGTTTAATTACTTAGGGAATAATTAGCTATAGTTTAATTATTCAAGGAATAATTGGCTATAGTTTAATTATTTAGGGAATAATTAGCTATAGTTTAATTATTCAAGGAATAATTGACTATAGTTTAATTATTTAGGGTATAATTGGCTATAGTTTAATTATTTAGGGAATAATTGGCTATAGTTTAATTATTCAGGGAATAATTGACTATAGTTTAATTATTTAAGGAATAATTAACTATAGTTTAATTATTTAGGGAATAATTAGCTATAGTTTAATTATTCAAGGAATAATTGACTATAGTTTAATTATTTAGGGTATAATTGGCTATAGTTTAATTATTTAGGGAATAATTGGCTATAGTTTAATTATTCAGGGAATAATTGACTATAGTTTAATTATTTAAGGAATAATTAACTATAGTTTAATTATTTAGGGAATAATTGGCTATAGTTTAATTATTTAGGGTATAATTAGCTATAGTTTAATTATTTAGGGAATAATTGGCTATAGTTTAATTATTTAGGGAATAATTAGCTATAGCTTAATTATTTAGGGAATAATTAGCTATAGTTTAATTATTTAGAGAATAATTAGCTATAGTTTAATTATTTAGGGAATAATTGGCTATAGTTTAATTATTCAGAGAATAATTGGCTATAGTTTAATTATTCAGAGAATAATTGGCTATAGTTTAATTATTTAGGAAATAATTAGCTATAGTTTAATTATTTAGGGAATAATTAGCTATAGTTTAATTATTTAGGGAATAATTGGCTATAGTTTAATTATTCAAGGAATAATTGGCTATAGTTTAATTATTCAGGGAATAATTAGCTATAGTTTAATTATTTAGGGAATAATTGGCTATAGTTTAATTATTCAAGGAATAATTGGCTATAGTTTAATTATTCAGGGAATAATTAGCTATAGTTTAATTATTTAAGGAATAATTAGCTATAGTTTAATTATTCAAGGAATAATTGGCTATAGTTTAATTATTCAAGGAATAATTGGCTATAGTTTAATTATTCAGGGAATAATTAGCTATAGTTTAATTATTTAAGGAATAATTAGCTATAGTTTAATTATTCAAGGAATAATTGGCTATAGTTTAATTATTTAGGGAATAATTGGCTATAGTTTAATTATTCAAGGAATAATTGGCTATAGTTTAATTATTCAGGGAATAATTAGCTATAGTTTAATTATTTAAGGAATAATTAGCTATAGTTTAATTATTCAAGGAATAATTGGCTATAATTTAATTATTTAGGGAATAATTAGCTATAATTTAATTATTTAGGGAATAATTAGCTATAGTTTAATTATTCAAGGAATAATTGGCTATAGTTTAATTATTTAGGGAATAATTAGCTATAGTTTAATTATTTAGGGAATAATTGACTATAGTTTAATTATTTAGGGAATAATTAGCTATAATTTAATTATTTAGGGAATAATTAGCTATAGTTTAATTATTTAGGGAATAATTGACTATAGTTTAATTATTTAGGGAATAATTAGCTATAGTTTAATTATTTAGGGAATAATTAGCTATAGTTTAATTATTTAAGGAATAATTAGCTATAGTTTAATTATTCAAGGAATAATTGGCTATAGTTTAATTATTTAGGGAATAATTAGCTATAATTTAATTATTTAGGGAATAATTAGCTATAGTTTAATTATTCAAGGAATAATTGGCTATAGTTTAATTATTTAGGGAATAATTAGCTATAGTTTAATTATTTAGGGAATAATTGACTATAGTTTAATTATTTAGGGAATAATTAGCTATAATTTAATTATTTAGGGAATAATTAGCTATAATTTAATTATTTAGGGAATAATTAGCTATAATTTAATTATTTAGGGAATAATTAGCTATAGTTTAATTATTTAGGGAATAATTAGCTATAGTTTAATTATTTAGGGAATAATTAGCTATAATTTAATTATTTAGGGAATAATTAGCTATAATTTAATTATTTAGGGAATAATTAGCTATAATTTAATTATTTAGGGAATAATTAGCTATAGTTTAATTATTTAGGGAATAATTAGCTATAGTTTAATTATTTAGGGAATAATTAGCTATAGTTTAATTATTTAGGGAATAATTAGCTATAGTTTAATTATTTAGGGAATAATTAGCTATAGTTTAATTATTTAGGGAATAATTAGCTATAGTTTAATTATTTAGGGAATAATTAGCTATAGTTTAATTATTTAGGGAATAATTAGCTATAGTTTAATTATTTAGGGAATAATTAGCTATAGTTTAATTATTTAGGGAATAATTAGCTATAGTTTAATTATTTAGGGAATAATTAGCTATAGTTTAATTATTTAGGGAATAATTAGCTATAATTTAATTATTTAGGGAATAATTAGCTATAATTTAATTATTTAGGGAATAATTAGCTATAGTTTAATTATTTAGGGAATAATTAGCTATAGTTTAATTATTTAGGGAATAATTAGCTATAATTTAATTATTTAGGGAATAATTAGCTATAGTTTAATTATTTAGGGAATAATTAGCTATAGTTTAATTATTTAGGGAATAATTGACTATAGTTTAATTATTTAGGGAATAATTAGCTATAATTTAATTATTTAGGGAATAATTGACTATAGTTTAATTATTTAGGAAATAATTAGCTATAATTTAATTATTTAGGGAATAATTAGCTATAGTTTAATTATTTAGGGAATAATTGGCTATAGTTTAATTATTCAAGGAATAATTGGCTATAGTTTAATTATTCAAGGAATAATTGGCTATAGTTTAATTATTTAGGGAATAATTGACTATAGTTTAATTATTTAGGGAATAATTGACTATAGTTTAATTATTTAGGGAATAATTAGCTATAATTTAATTATTTAGGGAATAATTAGCTATAGTTTAATTATTTAGGGAATAATTAGCTATAGTTTAATTATTTAGGGAATAATTAGCTATAGTTTAATTATTTAGGGAATAATTAGCTATAATTTAATTATTTAAGGAATAATTAGCTATAGTTTAATTATTTAGGAAATAATTAGCTATAGTTTAATTATTTAGAGAATAATTAGCTATAGTTTAATTATTTAGGAAATAATTAGCTATAGTTTAATTATTTAGAGAATAATTAGCTATAGTTTAATTATTTAGGAAATAATTAGCTATAGTTTAATTATTTAGAGAATAATTAGCTATAGTTTAATTATTTAGGAAATAATTAGCTATAGTTTAATTATTTAAGGAATAATTAGCTATAGTTTAATTATTTAGGAAATAATTAGCTATAGTTTAATTATTTAGGAAATAATTAGCTATAGTTTAATTATTTAGGGAATAATTAGCTATAGTTTAATTATTTAGGGAATAATTAGCTATAGTTTAATTATTTAGGGAATAATTAGCTATAGTTTAATTATTTAGGGAATAATTAGCTATAGTTTAATTATTTAGGGAATAATTAACTATAGTTTAATTATTTAGGGAATAATTAGCTATAGTTTAATTATTTAGGGAATAATTAGCTATAGTTTAATTATTTAAGGAATAATTAGCTATAGTTTAATTATTTAGGAAATAATTAGCTATAGTTTAATTATTCAGGGAATAATTAGCTATAGTTTAATTATTTAGGGAATAATTAGCTATAGTTTAATTATTTAGGGAATAATTAGCTATAGTTTAATTATTTAGAAAATAATTAGCTATAGTTTAATTATTTAAGGAATAATTAGCTATAGTTTAATTATTTAGGGAATAATTAGCTATAGTTTAATTATTTAAGGAATAATTAGCTATAGTTTAATTATTTAGGAAATAATTAGCTATAGTTTAATTATTCAGGGAATAATTAGCTATAGTTTAATTATTCAGGGAATAATTGGCTATGGTTTAATTATTTAAGGAATAATTAGCTATAGTTTAATTATTTAGGAAATAATTAGCTATAGTTTAATTATTTAGAGAATAATTAACTATAGTTTAATTATTTAGGAAATAATTAGCTATAGTTTAATTATTTAAAGAATAATTATCTATAGTTTAATTATTTAGAGAATAATTAGCTATAGTTTAATTATTTAGGAAATAATTAGCTATAGTTTAATTATTTAAGGAATAATTAGCTATAGTTTAATTATTTAGGAAATAATTAGCTATAGTTTAATTATTTAGAGAATAATTAGCTATAGTTTAATTATTTAGGAAATAATTAGCTATAGTTTAATTATTTAAAGAATAATTAGCTATAGTTTAATTATTTAGGGAATAATTAGCTATAGTTTAATTATTTAGGGAATAATTAGCTATAGTTTAATTATTTAGGAAATAATTAGCTATAGTTTAATTATTTAGAGAATAATTAGCTATAGTTTAATTATTTAGGAAATAATTAGCTATAGTTTAATTATTTAGAGAATAATTAGCTATAGTTTAATTATTTAGGAAATAATTAGCTATAGTTTAATTATTTAGAGAATAATTAGCTATAGTTTAATTATTTAGGAAATAATTAGCTATAGTTTAATTATTTAAGGAATAATTAGCTATAGTTTAATTATTTAGGAAATAATTAGCTATAGTTTAATTATTTAGAGAATAATTAGCTATAGTTTAATTATTTAGGAAATAATTAGCTATAGTTTAATTATTTAAAGAATAATTGGCTATAGTTTAATTATTTAGGAAATAATTAGCTATAGTTTAATTATTTAAAGAATAATTGGCTATAGTTTAATTATTTAGGGAATAATTAGCTATAGTTTAATTATTTAGGGAATAATTAACTATAGTTTAATTATTTAGGGAATAATTAGCTATAGTTTAATTATTTAGGGAATAATTAACTATAGTTTAATTATTCAGGGAATAATTAGCTATAATTTAATTATTTAGAAAATAATTAGCTATAGTTTAATTATTTAGGGAATAATTAGCTATAGTTTAATTATTTAGGGAATAATTAGCTATAGTTTAATTATTTAGGGAATAATTAGCTATAGTTTAATTATTTAGGGAATAATTAGCTATAGTTTAATTATTCAGGGAATAATTAGCTATAATTTAATTATTTAGAAAATAATTAGCTATAGTTTAATTATTTAGGGAATAATTAGCTATAGTTTAATTATTTAGGGAATAATTAGCTATAGTTTAATTATTTAGGGAATAATTAGCTATAGTTTAATTATTTAGGGAATAATTAGCTATAGTTTAATTATTTAGGGAATAATTAGCTATAGTTTAATTATTTAGGGAATAATTAGCTATAGTTTAATTATTTAGGGAATAATTAGCTATAGTTTAATTATTTAGGGAATAATTAGCTATAGTTTAATTATTTAGGGAATAATTAGCTATAGTTTAATTATTTAGGAAATAATTAGCTATAATTTAATTATTTAGGGAATAATTAGCTATAGTTTAATTATTTAGGGAATAATTAGCTATAGTTTAATTATTTAGGGAATAATTAGCTATAGTTTAATTATTTAGGAAATAATTAGCTATAATTTAATTATTTAGGGAATAATTAGCTATAGTTTAATTATTTAGGGAATAATTAACTATAGTTTAATTATTTAGGAAATAATTAGCTATAGTTTAATTATTTAGGGAATAATTAGCTATAGTTTAATTATTTAGGAAATAATTAGCTATAGTTTAATTATTTAGGAAATAATTAGCTATAGTTTAATTATTTAGGGAATAATTAGCTATAGTTTAATTATTTAGGAAATAATTAGCTATAGTTTAATTATTTAGGAAATAATTATCTATAGTTTAATTATTTAGAGAATAATTGGCTATAGTTTAATTATTTAAGGAATAATTAGCTATAGTTTAATTATTTAGGAAATAATTAGCTATAGTTTAATTATTTAGGAAATAATTAGCTATAGTTTAATTATTTAGAGAATAATTGGCTATAGTTTAATTATTTAAGGAATAATTAGCTATAGTTTAATTATTTAGGAAATAATTAGCTATAGTTTAATTATTTAGGAAATAATTAGCTATAGTTTAATTATTTAGAGAATAATTAGCTATAGTTTAATTATTTAGGAAATAATTAGCTATAGTTTAATTATTTAGAGAATAATTAGCTATAGTTTAATTATTTAGGAAATAATTAGCTATAGTTTAATTATTTAGGAAATAATTAGCTATAATTTAATTATTTAGGAAATAATTAGCTATAGCTTAATTATTTAGAAAATAATTAACTATAGTTTAATTACTTAGGGGATAATTGGTTATAGTTTAATTATTTAGGGAATAACTAGTTACTAAATTATTAAACTATAATTCAAATTTAATTTTTGTTTAATTTTTAATTAATTCATTATAAATTTATATAAAATTTATTTTGAATTTATTTTAAATAAATGATAATCTTAGGTAATAAAATTATTTAATTTATAAACGTTAATAATAGAAATTGAATTTAATATTAGAAAAATTTAGTGCCAGCATTAGCGGTTACACTATCTAATAAAATTAAAATCTTATTAAAAATAATTATTTTTTATATTTATATACCCCCAATTTAAATTTTTTTGTGAAAAATAAATTTAAATTAATCTATTTAAATAAAATAATTATAAAATTTTAAATAAAACTAAGATTAGATACCCTACTATAAAAATCAAATTAATTTATTAGTTATTAAATGTAAAATCATTAAAATTAAAAGATTTGGCGGTAATTCAATTTTAATAAAGGAATATGTAATATAAATGATAATCCACGATAAAATCAACTTAAATAACCTTTATGTATTGTTGTTTTTAAAATATTTTTTAATAAATATTTAAAATTTAATTATTTAAATCAATTCAAATCAAAATGTAGGATATTTAAGAAAATTATGTATTATAATTTATTAATAAAAAAATTTTAATATTAATTTATTTTAATATTTATTAGTAAAATAAAAAAATTATTTTATTTGAATAAAATTTTGAATTATGTACAAATTGCCCGTCACTCTCTACCATGAGATAAGTCGTAACAAAGTAAAAGTACTGGAAAGTGTTTTTAGGTTAAAAATTTAGTTTATATAAAATTTTTCAGTTACATTGAAAAGAATTTTTAATTAAAAATTTTTAATTTATCTATTTTAAATATATTTAATTACTATTTATTATATATATATCTCAAAATAAATAGTAATTAAATGTCCTTAAAAGACAAATTTAATTATTTAATAAATAATTAAATTTATTTATTTAAAAGACATTTAACTACTATTTTTTAAATTAAAATATTAAATTAAAATTTTAACTTAAAAAGTTTATTTAAATTTGCAATTTAATATTTTATATAAATTATAAAATTTATATTTAATAGATATATCTATTCCTTTAAAAATCAAAATTTTACATGCTTTAACATTAAAATATATAAATTAATTAAATATTTATTTTCAAATAATAAAATTAAAATATATTTATCTTCTTATTTAAAAAATTAATTGAATTTAACATTTTATTTATAAGAATAATACCTTTATTTTTTAATAACTTAATTATAATTTGATTATTTATAGAAATAAGTATAATAATATATTTTTTCCTATTAATAATTAATAATAAAAAATCTATAATTTATTTTATTATTCAAGTATTTTCAAGATCAATTATTTTAATTTTTATAATAAATAATAATTTAAGAGAATTATTTAATTGAATCCTTACCATTAGATTTATATTAAAAATTGGAATCTATCCAATAAGTTGATGAATCCCAAATTTAATTAAATCTATATCATTTAATGAAATTTTTTACTTAAATACTTTAACCAAAATCCCTCCAATAATTTTATTTAACATCTATATAAATTTAAACTATTTATTAGTTATAATCTTATTTTTTAATTTAATATTTTCTACTTTCATAAATTTTAAACAAAATAATTTTAAAAAAATTATAGGATACTCCTCAATTTTTCATTCCAGATTAATATTATTAATACTGATAATTAATTCAAAATTATGATTAATATACTTTATTATTTATACCATCACTACTTTTAATTTAATAAAATTTTTAAGGATAAAAATTACCCATAAATTTTACATCTCAAAAAATTTTAATTATAGGGTTACATATTTAATTTTTATTTTAATATATGCAAATTTACCAATATTCTCTTTTTTTTCAATAAAGTGAATTTTGATTAGTTCACTTTTAAAAAATACTCAATATATATTTATTTCTGTTTTAATTTTAATTTTAAGATTCTTAATAATATATCCATATTTCCGAATAATATACTCAAATTTATTTATAAAATCTAAAACTTTAAAAATAAAAAAAATAGATTTACACTTACCCATATATACTTTTTTTTCAATTTTTTTATGACTAACTTTTATATTTATAACATAAAGTATTATGGCTGAAAAAGTAATAAATTGTAAATTTATATATGAATTAAAATTCTAATACTAAGAATTTAAGTTAATTAAACTCTTAACCTTCAAAGTTAAATATATATATATAATTATATAAATCTTAATAAAAAAATGATTTTATTCAACTAATCATAAAGACATTGGAATTCTCTATTTTTTAATAAGAATTTGGTCTGGAATGTTAGGCTCCTCCTTAAGATTTATTATCCGTATTGAATTAGGAACTCCTGGATCCCTAATTGGGAATGATCAAATTTATAACTCTATTGTTACAGCTCACGCTTTTATTATAATTTTTTTTATAGTTATGCCATTTATAATTGGGGGATTTGGTAATTGATTAATCCCTTTAATAATTGGAGCCCCTGATATAGCCTTTCCTCGTATAAATAATATAAGATTTTGATTAATTCCCCCTTCATTAATTATACTAATTTTAAGAAATATTTTAAATAATGGAGTAGGAACAGGATGAACTGTTTACCCCCCTTTATCTTTAAATATTAGTCATAATGGATCTTCTGTTGATATAGCAATTTTTTCCCTTCATATTGCCGGAATTTCATCAATCATAGGGTCAATTAATTTTATTGTAACTATTATAAATATAAAAAATAATTATTTAAAAATAGATCAATTATCATTATTTATCTGATCTATTCTACTTACAACAATCCTCCTTCTTTTATCTCTCCCTGTACTAGCAGGAGCTATCACTATACTTTTAACAGACCGAAATTTTAACACTACATTTTTTGATCCTTCTGGAGGAGGTGACCCTATTTTATATCAACATTTATTTTGATTTTTTGGACACCCTGAAGTTTATATCTTAATTCTACCAGGATTTGGATTAATTTCTCATATAATTATAAATGAATCAGGTAAAAAAGAAACATTTGGAACACTAGGAATAATTTATGCAATATCTGGAATTGGATTTTTAGGATTTGTAGTGTGAGCTCATCACATATTTACTGTAGGAATAGATGTTGATACCCGAGCTTATTTTACCTCTGCAACTATAATTATTGCAATCCCTACAGGAATTAAAATTTTTAGATGAATTGCAACTTTACATGGTGTTAAATTAATTTACTCCCCCACATTATTATGATCAATTGGATTTATTTTTTTATTCACAATTGGGGGATTAACAGGAATTATTTTATCAAATTCTTCTATTGATATTATTCTACATGACACTTATTATGTAGTAGCTCATTTTCATTATGTCTTATCTATAGGAGCAGTATTTGCTATTATCGGAAGATTTATCCATTGATTTCCCTTATTTACAGGATTAACTTTAAATAAAATATGATTAAAATCCCAATTTATAATAATATTTATAGGGGTAAATTTAACATTCTTCCCTCAACATTTCTTAGGACTAGGAGGTATACCTCGTCGATATTCAGATTACCCTGACGCTTATTTAATTTGAAACATAATTTCTTCAATAGGATCAATAATTTCAATCAATAGAATAATCTTTTTAATATTTATCATTTTAGAAGCATTAATTAGACAACGAAAAATATTATTCAAATTTTATTTAAATAATTCTATTGAATGATTACAAATAACCCCTCCATTAAATCATAGATTTAATGAAATTCCATTAATTACTAAATTTTAATATGGCAGATTAGTGCAATGAAGTTAAATTTCATTTATAAAGAATTTCTTTTATTAAAATTGTTTAATTGAATAATATTAACAATTCAAGATTCTTCTTCACCTATTTTTGATTTCCTCCTAATATTTTATGACACCGCTATAATTATAATTATTTTAATTATTTCTTTAACTATATATATAATAACCCAAATATTTTTAAATAAATATATTAACCGATTTTTATTAAATGGTCACTTAATTGAAATTATTTGAACTTTAATCCCTATATTTATTTTAATATTTTTAGCTATCCCTTCATTAAAAATTTTATATTCAATAGACGAATTATGAAATCCAGTTTACTTAACAATTAAAATTATCGGGAATCAATGATATTGAAGATATGAATATTCAGAATTTAATCTAAAATTCGACTCCTATATAATTACCTGAAATGAAAAATTTAATTTCCGACTATTAGATGTTGATAATCGATTAATTTTACCAATCTTAATACCAATTCGTTTATTAATCACATCAAATGATGTCATTCATTCTTGAGCCATTCCATCCTTAGGATTAAAATTAGATGCTGTACCTGGTCGAATTAACCAAATTATATATATTTCTACTCGAATTGGAATATTTTTTGGACAATGTTCAGAAATCTGTGGTGCTAACCATAGATTTATACCTATTATAATTGAAAGAACTAATTTAAAAATTTTTTATAATTGATTAAATAAATCATTAGATGACTGAATTGTAAGTATTGGTCTCTTAAACCATATTATAATATATTAACAAATATTTCTAATGAAAAAAATTAAGTTAACTAAACTATTAAAATGTCATTTTAAAATTATTATAAAATAATATTTTTTAATTCCTCAAATAAGCCCCTTAATATGAATAATTTTATATAATATATTTTTATTCATTATAATTTTTTCCTTATCATTACTTTACTTTAATTTAAATTTTAAATTAAAATTTTTAAATAAAAAAATTATAAATTATAAATGAAATTGATTATGATAAGAAATTTATTTTCAATTTTTGACCCTAGAACCTTTTATTTTCTACATTTAAATTGATTGAGAACATTAATCTTTTTTATATTAATCCCAATAAACTTTTGAATTTTACCCTCAAATACAAATCTAATAATAAATATTTTTACAAATTATATATATAATGAAAGAAAAAATTTATTTAAAATATGATCCATTCAAAATTTATTAATATTTATTTCTTTAATAATATTTATCTTAATTAATAATTTTATAGGATTATTCCCCTATATTTTTACATTAACTAGACATCTAATTTTCCCTCTATCAATATCATTAACAATATGAATTGGAATTATATTAATAAATTTTATTAATTACCCTACATATACATTTGCTCATTTTATCCCCCTAGGAACTCCTAATATCTTAATACCCTTTATAGTTATAATTGAATTAACTAGTAACATTATCCGTCCTTTCACTTTAGCAATTCGTTTAACTGCTAATATAATTGCAGGACATTTATTATTAACATTATTGGGATCTACAGGAGAATCATTAATATTCCTATTAATTTTTATAATCTTAATTCAATCAATATTAATAATATTAGAATTAATAGTTTCAATAATTCAATCATATGTCTTTACAATTTTAAGAATTTTATATTCAAATGAAATTTAATGACAAATTATAATCACCCTTTTCATTTAGTTACTCTAAGACCATGACCATTATTAATGTCCTTCTCTTTATTAAATTTAATAATTAATTTATGTCAGTGATTATTTTATAACAACCCCTTATTTTTTATAATATCTATATTATCAACAATAACAATTTTATACCAATGATGACGAGATGTAATCCGAGAAAGAACATTTCAAGGATATCATACAAAATATGTTTATATTAGAATACGATTAGGAATAATTATATTCATTATTTCTGAACTAATATTTTTCCTAGCTTTCTTTTGAAGATTCTTTCATTCTTCATTATCCCCCTCTATTGATATTGGAAGAACCTGACCCCCAAAAGGAATTGAAGTATTTAACCCTTATGATATCCCATTAATAAATACTATTATCTTAATCTCCTCAGGAGTTACAATTACATGATCTCACCATTCAATCTTAAAAAATAAATTAAATGAAAGAATTAAAAGACTATATTTAACAATTATATTAGGAATTTTATTCTCATTTTTACAATTATTAGAATATATTGAAGCCCCATTCTGCATTAATGATAGAATTTATGGATCCACATTTTTTTTAATAACGGGATTCCATGGAATTCATGTAATTATCGGAACATCATTTATTTTAATTTGTCTTATTCGCTTAATTAATTTACACTTTTCAAAAAATCATCATTTTAGATTTGAGGCAGCATCTTGATATTGACATTTTGTAGATATCGTATGACTATTCTTATATATCTCAATTTATTGATGAACTTTCTATATATATAGTATAAAAAATACATTTAATTTCCAATTAAAAAATTAATATAATTTATATATATATCTATACATAATGAATAATATATTTATTATATTTATTTTTTTAATTTCACTAATTATTATCCTAATTTTAATTAATTTATTAGTTAACAAAAAAATATTAAACAACCGAGAAAAAAAAAACCCCATTTGAATGTGGATTTAATCCTATAACAAATGCCCGACTCCCTATATCAATCCAATTTTTTATTATTAGATTAATTTTTTTAATCTTTGATGTAGAAATTGCTTTACTATTCCCCTTAATCTTCTTAATAAACTACTTATATAAATTCATAATTTTTTCTTTTTGATTATTAATTATAATTTTATTCATTAGATTATATATTGAATGAATAGAAAAATCATTAAATTGAATTAATTTGGAATTTAGTTAATAC
>CAKOGF010000057.1:0-34819 GCA_933228935.1 Pemphredon lugubris
AAATTTATTTATTTAAAAGACATTTAACTACTATTTTTTAAATTAAAATATTAAATTAAAATTTTAACTTAAAAAGTTTATTTAAATTTGCAATTTAATATTTTATATAAATTATAAAATTTATATTTAATAGATATATCTATTCCTTTAAAAATCAAAATTTTACATGCTTTAACATTAAAATATATAAATTAATTAAATATTTATTTTCAAATAATAAAATTAAAATATATTTATCTTCTTATTTAAAAAATTAATTGAATTTAACATTTTATTTATAAGAATAATACCTTTATTTTTTAATAACTTAATTATAATTTGATTATTTATAGAAATAAGTATAATAATATATTTTTTCCTATTAATAATTAATAATAAAAAATCTATAATTTATTTTATTATTCAAGTATTTTCAAGATCAATTATTTTAATTTTTATAATAAATAATAATTTAAGAGAATTATTTAATTGAATCCTTACCATTAGATTTATATTAAAAATTGGAATCTATCCAATAAGTTGATGAATCCCAAATTTAATTAAATCTATATCATTTAATGAAATTTTTTACTTAAATACTTTAACCAAAATCCCTCCAATAATTTTATTTAACATCTATATAAATTTAAACTATTTATTAGTTATAATCTTATTTTTTAATTTAATATTTTCTACTTTCATAAATTTTAAACAAAATAATTTTAAAAAAATTATAGGATACTCCTCAATTTTTCATTCCAGATTAATATTATTAATACTGATAATTAATTCAAAATTATGATTAATATACTTTATTATTTATACCATCACTACTTTTAATTTAATAAAATTTTTAAGGATAAAAATTACCCATAAATTTTACATCTCAAAAAATTTTAATTATAGGGTTACATATTTAATTTTTATTTTAATATATGCAAATTTACCAATATTCTCTTTTTTTTCAATAAAGTGAATTTTGATTAGTTCACTTTTAAAAAATACTCAATATATATTTATTTCTGTTTTAATTTTAATTTTAAGATTCTTAATAATATATCCATATTTCCGAATAATATACTCAAATTTATTTATAAAATCTAAAACTTTAAAAATAAAAAAAATAGATTTACACTTACCCATATATACTTTTTTTTCAATTTTTTTATGACTAACTTTTATATTTATAACATAAAGTATTATGGCTGAAAAAGTAATAAATTGTAAATTTATATATGAATTAAAATTCTAATACTAAGAATTTAAGTTAATTAAACTCTTAACCTTCAAAGTTAAATATATATATATAATTATATAAATCTTAATAAAAAAATGATTTTATTCAACTAATCATAAAGACATTGGAATTCTCTATTTTTTAATAAGAATTTGGTCTGGAATGTTAGGCTCCTCCTTAAGATTTATTATCCGTATTGAATTAGGAACTCCTGGATCCCTAATTGGGAATGATCAAATTTATAACTCTATTGTTACAGCTCACGCTTTTATTATAATTTTTTTTATAGTTATGCCATTTATAATTGGGGGATTTGGTAATTGATTAATCCCTTTAATAATTGGAGCCCCTGATATAGCCTTTCCTCGTATAAATAATATAAGATTTTGATTAATTCCCCCTTCATTAATTATACTAATTTTAAGAAATATTTTAAATAATGGAGTAGGAACAGGATGAACTGTTTACCCCCCTTTATCTTTAAATATTAGTCATAATGGATCTTCTGTTGATATAGCAATTTTTTCCCTTCATATTGCCGGAATTTCATCAATCATAGGGTCAATTAATTTTATTGTAACTATTATAAATATAAAAAATAATTATTTAAAAATAGATCAATTATCATTATTTATCTGATCTATTCTACTTACAACAATCCTCCTTCTTTTATCTCTCCCTGTACTAGCAGGAGCTATCACTATACTTTTAACAGACCGAAATTTTAACACTACATTTTTTGATCCTTCTGGAGGAGGTGACCCTATTTTATATCAACATTTATTTTGATTTTTTGGACACCCTGAAGTTTATATCTTAATTCTACCAGGATTTGGATTAATTTCTCATATAATTATAAATGAATCAGGTAAAAAAGAAACATTTGGAACACTAGGAATAATTTATGCAATATCTGGAATTGGATTTTTAGGATTTGTAGTGTGAGCTCATCACATATTTACTGTAGGAATAGATGTTGATACCCGAGCTTATTTTACCTCTGCAACTATAATTATTGCAATCCCTACAGGAATTAAAATTTTTAGATGAATTGCAACTTTACATGGTGTTAAATTAATTTACTCCCCCACATTATTATGATCAATTGGATTTATTTTTTTATTCACAATTGGGGGATTAACAGGAATTATTTTATCAAATTCTTCTATTGATATTATTCTACATGACACTTATTATGTAGTAGCTCATTTTCATTATGTCTTATCTATAGGAGCAGTATTTGCTATTATCGGAAGATTTATCCATTGATTTCCCTTATTTACAGGATTAACTTTAAATAAAATATGATTAAAATCCCAATTTATAATAATATTTATAGGGGTAAATTTAACATTCTTCCCTCAACATTTCTTAGGACTAGGAGGTATACCTCGTCGATATTCAGATTACCCTGACGCTTATTTAATTTGAAACATAATTTCTTCAATAGGATCAATAATTTCAATCAATAGAATAATCTTTTTAATATTTATCATTTTAGAAGCATTAATTAGACAACGAAAAATATTATTCAAATTTTATTTAAATAATTCTATTGAATGATTACAAATAACCCCTCCATTAAATCATAGATTTAATGAAATTCCATTAATTACTAAATTTTAATATGGCAGATTAGTGCAATGAAGTTAAATTTCATTTATAAAGAATTTCTTTTATTAAAATTGTTTAATTGAATAATATTAACAATTCAAGATTCTTCTTCACCTATTTTTGATTTCCTCCTAATATTTTATGACACCGCTATAATTATAATTATTTTAATTATTTCTTTAACTATATATATAATAACCCAAATATTTTTAAATAAATATATTAACCGATTTTTATTAAATGGTCACTTAATTGAAATTATTTGAACTTTAATCCCTATATTTATTTTAATATTTTTAGCTATCCCTTCATTAAAAATTTTATATTCAATAGACGAATTATGAAATCCAGTTTACTTAACAATTAAAATTATCGGGAATCAATGATATTGAAGATATGAATATTCAGAATTTAATCTAAAATTCGACTCCTATATAATTACCTGAAATGAAAAATTTAATTTCCGACTATTAGATGTTGATAATCGATTAATTTTACCAATCTTAATACCAATTCGTTTATTAATCACATCAAATGATGTCATTCATTCTTGAGCCATTCCATCCTTAGGATTAAAATTAGATGCTGTACCTGGTCGAATTAACCAAATTATATATATTTCTACTCGAATTGGAATATTTTTTGGACAATGTTCAGAAATCTGTGGTGCTAACCATAGATTTATACCTATTATAATTGAAAGAACTAATTTAAAAATTTTTTATAATTGATTAAATAAATCATTAGATGACTGAATTGTAAGTATTGGTCTCTTAAACCATATTATAATATATTAACAAATATTTCTAATGAAAAAAATTAAGTTAACTAAACTATTAAAATGTCATTTTAAAATTATTATAAAATAATATTTTTTAATTCCTCAAATAAGCCCCTTAATATGAATAATTTTATATAATATATTTTTATTCATTATAATTTTTTCCTTATCATTACTTTACTTTAATTTAAATTTTAAATTAAAATTTTTAAATAAAAAAATTATAAATTATAAATGAAATTGATTATGATAAGAAATTTATTTTCAATTTTTGACCCTAGAACCTTTTATTTTCTACATTTAAATTGATTGAGAACATTAATCTTTTTTATATTAATCCCAATAAACTTTTGAATTTTACCCTCAAATACAAATCTAATAATAAATATTTTTACAAATTATATATATAATGAAAGAAAAAATTTATTTAAAATATGATCCATTCAAAATTTATTAATATTTATTTCTTTAATAATATTTATCTTAATTAATAATTTTATAGGATTATTCCCCTATATTTTTACATTAACTAGACATCTAATTTTCCCTCTATCAATATCATTAACAATATGAATTGGAATTATATTAATAAATTTTATTAATTACCCTACATATACATTTGCTCATTTTATCCCCCTAGGAACTCCTAATATCTTAATACCCTTTATAGTTATAATTGAATTAACTAGTAACATTATCCGTCCTTTCACTTTAGCAATTCGTTTAACTGCTAATATAATTGCAGGACATTTATTATTAACATTATTGGGATCTACAGGAGAATCATTAATATTCCTATTAATTTTTATAATCTTAATTCAATCAATATTAATAATATTAGAATTAATAGTTTCAATAATTCAATCATATGTCTTTACAATTTTAAGAATTTTATATTCAAATGAAATTTAATGACAAATTATAATCACCCTTTTCATTTAGTTACTCTAAGACCATGACCATTATTAATGTCCTTCTCTTTATTAAATTTAATAATTAATTTATGTCAGTGATTATTTTATAACAACCCCTTATTTTTTATAATATCTATATTATCAACAATAACAATTTTATACCAATGATGACGAGATGTAATCCGAGAAAGAACATTTCAAGGATATCATACAAAATATGTTTATATTAGAATACGATTAGGAATAATTATATTCATTATTTCTGAACTAATATTTTTCCTAGCTTTCTTTTGAAGATTCTTTCATTCTTCATTATCCCCCTCTATTGATATTGGAAGAACCTGACCCCCAAAAGGAATTGAAGTATTTAACCCTTATGATATCCCATTAATAAATACTATTATCTTAATCTCCTCAGGAGTTACAATTACATGATCTCACCATTCAATCTTAAAAAATAAATTAAATGAAAGAATTAAAAGACTATATTTAACAATTATATTAGGAATTTTATTCTCATTTTTACAATTATTAGAATATATTGAAGCCCCATTCTGCATTAATGATAGAATTTATGGATCCACATTTTTTTTAATAACGGGATTCCATGGAATTCATGTAATTATCGGAACATCATTTATTTTAATTTGTCTTATTCGCTTAATTAATTTACACTTTTCAAAAAATCATCATTTTAGATTTGAGGCAGCATCTTGATATTGACATTTTGTAGATATCGTATGACTATTCTTATATATCTCAATTTATTGATGAACTTTCTATATATATAGTATAAAAAATACATTTAATTTCCAATTAAAAAATTAATATAATTTATATATATATCTATACATAATGAATAATATATTTATTATATTTATTTTTTTAATTTCACTAATTATTATCCTAATTTTAATTAATTTATTAGTTAACAAAAAAATATTAAACAACCGAGAAAAAAAAACCCCATTTGAATGTGGATTTAATCCTATAACAAATGCCCGACTCCCTATATCAATCCAATTTTTTATTATTAGATTAATTTTTTTAATCTTTGATGTAGAAATTGCTTTACTATTCCCCTTAATCTTCTTAATAAACTACTTATATAAATTCATAATTTTTTCTTTTTGATTATTAATTATAATTTTATTCATTAGATTATATATTGAATGAATAGAAAAATCATTAAATTGAATTAATTTGGAATTTAGTTAATACATAATATAACAATTAATTTGCAATTAATTATAAATTTAGATTAATTCTAATTATATATATATATATATATAAAGTAAATATTACATTTAATTTCGACTTAAACTTTGATTAAAAAATCTATATATATATATATATTAAAATTTAATTGAAACCAAAAAGAGGTATTTTATTGTTAATAATTAAATTGAAATTTTTTCCAATTGAAATATTTATAAATTAAATTTCTAATTTAATATAAATGTCCATCATTAATATTTCTATTTATATAGTTTATTTAAAACATTATATTTTCAATATAAAAATAATTTATAATTTATAAATACTTAAAAAATTAAAATTTTCCTTAATATTTTCAATATTATGCTCTAAATAAGCTAAATAAGTAATATAATATAAATAAAATTAAAATTATTAAAATAAAATATTTTATTATTATCAAAATATTTTTATTAAAAACATAATTATTAATTATATTAATAAAAATATTCTTAACTAAAAATCCACTTAAATTTTCTAATCAACCTTTATCAATAAATCCATATATAACTAACCCTTTTTGTAAAGGTCAATTAATAATTCACTTAAATAATTTTGATAAATAAAATATTTGTAAATAATTTATCTTTACATTAATTAAATTATTTAAAATTTTATTTAATAATAAACCCAATATTACTAAAATAAAAATTATAAATTTTAATAATTTATTTAAAATAATAATATTATTATAAAAAAATATTCAAGATAAAATAGAACCCCCTAAAATAGACAATAATAACAATAAATAAATAGATAAATTTATTAAATTAATTTCTTCAACACAAGAATAAACAAAACACCTAATCTCTAACGTTATAAAATATATTAATAATCGAATTGTATAAGATACAGTAAAAATAGTCGCAATTATTAATAAAAATAAACAAAATTTATTTAAATATGTAAAAAAAATAAATTCTATAATTAAATCCTTAGAATAAAATCCTGATAAAAAAGGAAATCCACATAAACATATATTAGCAATAAAAAAAGT
Source organism: Pemphredon lugubris (assembly GCA_933228935.1). Lineage (NCBI taxonomy): Eukaryota > Metazoa > Arthropoda > Insecta > Hymenoptera > Crabronidae > Pemphredon > Pemphredon lugubris. The sequence goes on from CAKOGF010000057.1 coordinate 6,780, forward strand.
AATACTCAAAAAAGGTATAAATTTAAATATTCCCCCATAAACTCGAATATCTTGACAATTACTTATATTATGAATAATTACCCCAGCACATATAAATAATAATGATTTAAATAAAGCATGTGTTAATAAATGAAAAAAAGATAAATTAATATTTCCTAAACATAAAATTGATATTATTAAACCCAATTGTCTTAAAGTAGATAAAGCAATAATTTTTTTTAAATCAAATTCAAAATTAGCTATTAATCCAGCTATAAATATAGTAATTCTCGAAATTAATAATAAAAAATTATTTACGCCCCATATAAATAAAATATTATGAAATCGAATTATTAAATAAATTCCAGCCGTTACCAAAGTAGAAGAATGTACTAAAGCAGAAATAGGTGTAGGAGCTGCTATAGCTATTGGTAACCAAGAAGAAAAAGGAACTTGAGCACTTTTAGTTATACTCGCTAAAACCAATATTAAAATAATTAATATACTCCCAGAATAAAAAAATAAATTTATTCTACCAAATTTAAATATTAATCTAAATGAAATTAAAATACCAATATCCCCAATTCGATTACATAAAATAGTTACTATCCCAGAATTAAAAGACTGATACCTCTGATAAAAAATTACTAAACAATAAGAAATTAATCCCAATCCATCTCATCCCAATAAAATTCTAAATAACCTTGGACTCAAAATCATTAAAAATATAGATACCACAAAACCTATAACTAAATATATAAATCGATTAATTAAAAAATGATCCTTTATATATTCTACTCTATATAATATTACTATTCTAGAAATTAAAGAAACAACTCTAATAAATAATATGGAAATATAATCAATATAAATCAAAAAATTCAATTCAACTGTATTTAATATAAATAAATTTCATTCAAACATAAAATTTAAATTATATAAAAATAATAATATTCTAATAAAAAAATTTAATACCCCATTCAAAAATAAAAAATCTATAAACAATTATTATAATTTAAAATAATATTATATTTTTAGTATCACAAACTAATGTTTTAATTAAACTATTTAAATATGTATATATATATATTAATATATTTAAAAATAAAATATTTAAAGGAATTCAATGTATTAAAATAATATAATAATTTAATAATAAATTTCCTTTAAAATTAAATTTCAACCCTTCACCATGAAAAATAAAACTAAATAAATATAAAGAATATAAAAAAGTAAAAAAACATGCTATAATTAAAATAAAAAATAAATCTTTTAAATAATATATTAAACCTGTTATTAATATTAATTCTCTAATTAAATTTATTGATAAAGGAGCAGATATATTTGAAGAACATAAAAAAAATCATATTAACCCTATACTTGGTATTAAAATTAATATACCCTTATTAATTATTATTAAACGTCTATTTCTCTTAGTATAAATAATATTAACCATAAAAAATAATCCAGAAGAACATAATCCATGTGAAATCATTATAATATAACCCCCTACAACTCCAATTTTACTTAAAGTAAATATACCCCCAATTAATATAGATATATGTACAACTGAAGAATAAGCAACAATAATTTTTATATCAATCTGACGTAAACAAATCATTCTAATTGAAATCATCCCTATTATTCTTATAGAAATAAATAAAAAATTTATATTTAAAGAATTTTTACAAAATAATTCCAAAGATCGTAACAATCCGTACCCTCCTAACTTTAATAATAAAGCAGCTAAAATTATAGATCCAAAATAAGGGGCTTCAACATGCGCCTTTAATAATCAAGAATGTAATAAAAATATGGGAAGTTTAACTAAAAACCTTAAATTAAAAATAATATATAATACTTTATTTAACTCTAAATCTAAAAATTTTAATAAATATATAAAAGTTCTATGACATTCATTAAATAAATTAAATAAAACTATTAATAAAGGTAAAGAAAAAATCAATGTATAAAATAATAAATAAAAACTAGCAGTTACCCGTCCAACCCCTGATCCTCAAAAAATAATTAAATAAAATGTAGGAATTAAAGAAATTTCAAAATACAAATAAAATATAAATATTCCAAAAGATATAAATCTTAAAACTAAAATTAATGTTATACCCATAATTAAATTAATACAATAATTAAATTTTAATATTTTTAAATTAATTCTATTAAAAATTAATATTATAATTCAAAAAGTTAATAAAATTAAATTATAATTATAAAATTCTAAACCCAAATAATAAAATAAAGATCATCATTCCACTCTTAAAAAACATTTAAATAATATAAAAATAATAATTAAAGAAAAAATAAACTGAATTATTATTTTTTTTATAAATTTAGTCAAAAAATTTATTATAATTAAAAATATTAAAAATAATAATATTATTAATATCATACTAAACTTAAATTATTAATATTTTGATTACCAAAAAAATTAATTATTTTTACAACTATAGATAAACCAATAACCCCTTCACATACCCCAATAATAATAAAATAAATTAAAAATCAATCTATTATATAATCAATTATAAATAAATAAATCAATATATATATATTAATAACAATAAATTCTAATGAAATTAAAGTTATTAAAATATAATTTTTAAATTTCATAAATATAATTAATCTCATTAATATTATCAACAAAAAAAAAGATTTAAACATTTTTAATAACATAAAGCTTTATAGTTTATTTAAAACATTAATTTTGTAAATTAAAAAAAATTATTAATTTTAAGCTAAAATAATATCAAAAAAAATAATTATAATATCTTTAATCTCCAAAATTAATGTTTTTAATAAACTATTTTTTGATAATGTTTAATTCAATAAATGAACTAATACAAATTATACCTTTCATACTTATTTTAATTGTAATATTAAACTGTTTAATAAATAATATTAATAATCCATTAAATTTAATAATTCATTTAATTACATACACAATATTAATTAGAATAATTTTAAATAATTTTATTTCTATATATTCATTTATTTTATTTCTAATCATAATTGGAGGAATAATAATTATATTTTTATATTTTTCAAGATTAATTAATAATGAAAAATCTAAAATTTCATTAAATAATTTTATTTACATATTAATATTAACAATAATAATATTAATTTTATTTAAAAAAATTAGATTAATTTTTAAATATAAGATATCAAGAACAATATCTATTTATCAATTTCCATTAATTTTTATTACTATTTATTTAATATTATTTTTATTAATATGTATAATTAGAATTGTCAAAATCTGTAAATATAATAAACTATCCCTACGAAAATACATCTAATGTTTAAATCATTTATAAATAATAATAGATTAATAAAAATTATTAACAATTCATTAATTATTTACCCTACCCCTCAAAATATCTCAATTTGATGAAACTTTGGATCTATATTAGGGTTATGTTTAATTATCCAGATTTTATCAGGATTATTTCTATCTATACATTATTGTCCAAGAATTAATGAAGCTTTTAATAGAGTTATTGACATTAACCAAAATGTTAAATTTGGATGAATTATTCGTAATATTCATATAAATGGAGCATCTATATATTTTATTTGTTTATATTTACATGTAGCACGTAATATTTATTATTTCTCATTTAAACACTTTATTACATGAAATATTGGAGTTTTAATTATTTTATTATCAATAGCCACAGCATTTATAGGATATGTTCTACCCTGAGGCCAAATATCTTTTTGAGGAGCAACAGTAATTACTAATTTACTATCAACAATCCCTTATTTAGGATTAGATATCACATACTGAATTTGAGGAGGATTCTCAATTGAAAATCCTACTCTAAATCGATTCTATACTTTTCACTTTATCCTCCCCTTTATCATCTTAGTAATAGTAATTCTTCATCTAATATTTCTACATAATAAAGGTTCAACAAACCCAACAGGATTAAATAGAGATTTTATAAAAATCCCATTCAACTTATACTTTACACTAAAAGATTTAATCGGATTTAAATTAATTATTTTTATTATAATAATTATTATTTTACAATATCCCAATAATTTAAGAGATCCCGATAATTTTACACCCGCTAATTCAATAATTACCCCTGTTCATATCCAACCAGAATGATACTTCTTATTTGCTTACGCAATTTTACGATCAATCCCAAGAAAATTAGGAGGAGTTATTGCATTATTTATATCTATCGTAATCTTAATATTTATACCCCTCTATAAGTCATTTATATTAACAAATAAATTTTACCCCATAAACCAAATTAATTTTTGATTATTTTTATCCTCAGCATTTATTTTAACATGAACAGGAATAAAATTAATTGAATATCCTTTTACCCAAATTAGTCAAATTTACTCACTAATTTATTTTATATATTTTATATTAAACCCAATTCTTATAAAATACTGAGATTTAACCCTATTTAAAATAAAATAATAAGTTAATGAGTTTGAACAAACATTTATTTTGAAAATAAAAAATAGAAAGATTTTCTATTAACTTTTAATTAAATAAAATTTATTTCCATATAATTATTTAATTATATAAAATATATTTAAAATAAATAAATAACAATAAAATATATTCAAAATAAATAAATATAAATATTTAAAATTAATAAAATATATTTAAAATAAATTAATAACAATAAAATATATTCAAAATAAATAAATATAAATATTTAAAATTAATAAAATATATTTAAAATAAATTAATAACAATAAAATATATTCAAAATAAATAAATAAATATAAATATATTTAAAATTAAAATATATTTAAAATAAAATTAATAACAATAAAATATATTCAAAATAAATAAATATAAATATATTTAAAATAAATAAATAATAATAAAATACATTCAAAATAGATAAATATAAATATATTTAAAATAAATAAATAACAATAAAATATATTCAAAATAAATAAATATTTAATGTAAAATATAAAAATATCTAAAAAATTAAATAATCATTATTAATAATAATTTTTAAATTAAAAACAAAAATTAAATACATCATAGTTAAAGGTAAAATTTTTTTTCAACATAAATATATTAATTCATCATAACGAATTCGTGGTAAAATCCCCCGAACCCAAATAACTAAAAATAAAAATATATTAATTAAAAGAAAAAATCCTCAAGAATAAATTAATACCCCTAAAAAAAGAATAATTAAAATTATTATAGAAAAAATAATTATTATATACTCTGCCAAAAAATATAAAACAAATAATCTACTAAAATATTCAACATTAAATCCAGAAACTAATTCAGACTCCCCCTCAATTAAATCAAATGGAGTTCGATTTAACTCCGCTAAAACACTAATAAAAAATATTAACATTAAAGGAAACAAAATAATTATAAATCAAATGAACTTTTGATAAATAAAAAATTTAATAACTAAAAAATTCTCAACTAAAAAAATTAAATTTAAAATAATTAAAATTATTCTTACTTCATAAGAAATAGACTGAGCGATTGTTCGTAAAGCACCTAATATTGAATAATTAGAATTTGAAGATCATCCCCCTAATATTAAAGAATAAGGACCCAATCTAAATAAACAAAATATAAATAAAATTCTAAAATGATAATTAAATAAATTAAAAAAAAAAGGATATAACAACCAAAAAAATATTCTTAAAAAAATTCTTAATATAGGTCTAAAATAATAATAGAAATAATTAGATTTCAAAATAAAAACTTCCTTAGTTATTAACTTAATTGCATCACTAAAAGGCTGTAATAACCCTATAATACCTAATTTATTTGGTCCCTTTCGTATTTGAATATACCCTAAAATTTTACGTTCTATTAAAGTTAAAAAAGCAACCCCTAATAAAATTAATAAAATTAAAATAACCACAGAAATTATATTTATTAAAAAATACTTCAAAATTCAAACTCTCAAAATTGTATAAATATAATTTATAATTAAAATCTAAATTTAATGCACTAATCTGCCAATACAATATAACTTTATTCATAAATAAAATAATATCCAAATTTTAAGTCCTTTCGTACAATAAAATTTAAATTAAATAAAGATAGAAACCGATCTGGCTCACACCGATCTGAACTCAAATCATGTAAGATTTTAAAAGTCGAACAGACTTAAATAATAAACTTCTGCATTTAATTTTTATCTTAATTCAACATCGAGGTCACAAACATTTTTATTAATAAGAACTATCTAAAAATATTATGCTGTTATCCCTAAGGTAATTTAATCTAATTTATTTAATAAAATTCATCATACCCCACTTATTAATGTAATAAATTTTTAAAGTTTAATTAATTTAAAAATCCTCCCAATTAAATATATATATATATATATATATATATATATATATATATATATTAAATTCTATAGGGTCTTCTCGTCTTTTAATCAAATTTAATCTTTTTAAATTAAAAATTAAATTCATTTTAAAAATTGAGACAGTTTATATTTTGTCCATTCCTTCATTCCAGATTCAAATTAAAAACCAATTGATTATGCTACCTTTGTACAGTCAATATACTGCAGCTATTTAATATAAATCATTGAGCAGAATAAATTTTAAATTATTATCAAAAAACCATGTTTTTGATAAACAGGCAAATATAAATTTTGCCGAATTCCTTAATCTCTATTATTAAATAAATAATAAAAATTCTTTAAATATTACTTATATTATCATTATTTTTATAATTAACTATAATTTATATATATATATATATATACGGATATTAAAATTTTAATTTATAAATATATAAATATTTAAATCAATAAATTAAAATTATAAATTATTAAATTTTTTATAATAATATAAAATTTTATTACTATATTTTTCAAATTAATACTTTATTAATTATAAAAATAAAGGTTACCCATACTTTTTTATTATTTTAAAAATAAAAAATAAATAATCATTTAATTATTTAAAATAAAATAACTTAATTAAATTAACTTAATTAAAACTAGATATCAATTAATTCGAATAACATTTCACTACAAAATTTATATTTATATTATTTATGTAACAATAAAAATTTTATAAATTTAACTCATTAAATTTCGAGAAAAATATAATAATTAATTTTTTTTTAATAACCCCTGATACAAAAGGTACATTTAATTAAAATTACTTATATAAATTTAACTTAATAATCTTTTACAATATAACTTAATATAAATTATAAAATTATTTAAATAATAAATAATAAAACTTCTAATTTAATAAATATTTTTATTATAATAAATTTAATATACTAATTATATATATATATATATATATATATATATAAATAAATTTAATTATAAAATAATAAATTACGAATATTATATAATTTAATAAAATAAAACCTTTAAAGCAAATACCCTTAACTCTATATAAAAGAATAAAATTCTATATTCAGGGTATGAACCTAAAAGCTTTAAAATTAGCTTATCTATATATATATATATATATATAGAAACTATCCCCCTTATTAAATTATTTAATTCTAACTTTAAAATTAAATTAATAATTAATATTAATTCTCCCCCTTCCTATTTTCCCAATTTAGTTTTTAAAATTCAAAGAATTTTAAAACTAAATTTAATTAATAGCTAAAAATATTAATAAATCTAAATTTATACCTATTTTTATAATTTAATTTTTAAAATTTTAGGAAATTTTAAAAACTAAATTTAATTAATAGCTAAAAATATAAATAAATCTAAATTTATACCTATTTTTACAATTTAATTTTTAAAATTTTAGGAAATTTTAAAAATTAAATTTAATTAATAGCTAAAAATATAAATAAATCTAAATTTATACCTATTTTTACAATTTAATTTTTAAAATTTTAGGAAATTTTAAAAACTAAATTTAATTAATAGCTAAAAATATAAATAAATCTAAATTTATACCTATTTTTACAATTTAATTTTTAAAATTTTAGAAAATTTTAAAAACTAAATTTAATTAATAGCTAAAAATATAAATAAATCTAAATTTATACCTATTTTTACAATTTAATTTTTAAAATTTTAGGAAATTTTAAAAACTAAATTTAATTAATAGCTAAAAATATAAATAAATCTAAATTTATACCTATTTTTACAATTTAATTTTTAAAATTTTAGGAAATTTTAAAAACTAAATTTAATTAATAGCTAAAAATATAAATAAATCTAAATTTATACCTATTTTTACAATTTAATTTTTAAAATTTTAGGAAATTTTAAAAACTAAATTTAATTAATAGCTAAAAATATAAATAAATCTAAATTTATACCTATTTTTATAATTTAATTTTTAAAATTTTAGGGAATTTTAAAAACTAAATTTAATTAATAGCTAAAAATATTAATAAATCTAAATTTATACCTATTTTTACAATTTAATTAATAGCTAAAAATATTAATAAATCTAAATTTATACCTATTTTTATAATTTAATTTTTAAAATTTTAGGGAATTTTAAAAACTAAATTTAATTAATAGCTAAAAATATTAATAAATCTAAATTTATACCTATTTTTATAATTTAATTTTTAAAATTTTAGAGAATTTTAAAAACTAAATTTAATTAATAGCTAAAAATATTAATAAATCTAAATTTATACCTATTTTTATAATTTAATTTTTAAAATTTTAGAGAATTTTAAAAACTAAATTTAATTAATAGTTAAAAATATTAATAAATCTAAATTTATACCTATTTTTATAATTTAATTTTTAAAATTTTAGGAAATTTTATTAATAAATCTAAATTTATACCTATTTCTACAATTTAATTTTTAAAATTTTAGGGAATTTTAAAAACTAAATTTAATTAATAGCTAAAAATATTAATAAATCTAAATTTATACCTATTTCTACAATTTAATTTTTAAAATTTTAGGGAATTTTAAAAACTAAATTTAATTAATAGCTAAAAATATTAATAAATCTAAATTTATACCTATTTTTATAATTTAATTTTTAAAATTTTAGAGAATTTTAAAAACTAAATTTAATTAATAGTTAAAAATATTAATAAATCTAAATTTATACCTATTTTTATAATTTAATTTTTAAAATTTTAGGAAATTTTAAAAACTAAATTTAATTAATAGCTAAAAATATTAATAAATCTAAATTTATACCTATTTCTACAATTTAATTTTTAAAATTTTAGGGAATTTTAAAAACTAAATTTAATTAATAGCTAAAAATATTAATAAATCTAAATTTATACCTATTTCTACAATTTAATTTTTAAAATTTTAGGGAATTTTAAAAACTAAATTTAATTAATAGCTAAAAATATTAATAAATCTAAATTTATACCTATTTTTATAATTTAATTTTTAAAATTTTAGGGAATTTTAAAAACTAAATTTAATTAATAGCTAAAAATATTAATAAATCTAAATTTATACCTATTTCTACAATTTAATTTTTAAAATTTTAGGGAATTTTAAAAACTAAATTTAATTAATAGCTAAAAATATTAATAAATCTAAATTTATACCTATTTCTACAATTTAATTTTTAAAATTTTAGGGAATTTTAAAAACTAAATTTAATTAATAGCTAAAAATATTAATAAATCTAAATTTATACCTATTTCTACAATTTAATTTTTAAAATTTTAGAGAATTTTAAAAACTAAATTTAATTAATAGTTAAAAATATTAATAAATCTAAATTTATACCTATTTTTATAATTTAATTTTTAAAATTTTAGGAAATTTTAAAAATAAATTTATACCTATTTTTATAATTTAATTTTTAAAATTTTAGGGAATTTTAAAAACTAAATTTAATTAATAGCTAAAAATATTAATAAATCTAAATTTATACCTATTTTTACAATTTAATTTTTAAAATTTTAGGGAATTTTAAAAACTAAATTTAATTAATAGTTAAAAACATTAATAAATCTAAATTTATACCTATTTCTACAATTTAATTTTTAAAATTTTAGGGAATTTTAAAAACTAAATTTAATTAATAGTTAAAAATATTAATAAATCTAAATTTATACCTATTTCTACAATTTAATTTTTAAAATTTTAGGGAATTTTAAAAACTAAATTTAATTAATAGCTAAAAATATTAATAAATCTAAATTTATACCTATTTCTACAATTTAATTTTTAAAATTTTAGAGAATTTTAAAAACTAAATTTAATTAATAGTTAAAAATATTAATAAATCTAAATTTATACCTATTTTTATAATTTAATTTTTAAAATTTTAGGGAATTTTAAAAACTAAATTTAATTAATAGCTAAAAATATTAATAAATCTAAATTTATACCTATTTTTACAATTTAATTTTTAAAATTTTAGGGAATTTTAAAAACTAAATTTAATTAATAGCTAAAAATATTAATAAATCTAAATTTATACCTATTTCTACAATTTAATTTTTAAAATTTTAGAGAATTTTAAAAACTAAATTTAATTAATAGCTAAAAATATTAATAAATCTAAATTTATACCTATTTTTACAATTTAATTTTTAAAATTTTAGGGAATTTTAAAAACTAAATTTAATTAATAGTTAAAAACATTAATAAATCTAAATTTATACCTATTTCTACAATTTAATTTTTAAAATTTTAGGGAATTTTAAAAACTAAATTTAATTAATAGCTAAAAATATTAATAAATCTAAATTTATACCTATTTTTACAATTTAATTTTTAAAATTTTAGGGAATTTTAAAAACTAAATTTAATTAATAGCTAAAAATATTAATAAATATAAATTTATACCTATTTTTACAATTTAATTTTTAAAATTTTAGGGAATTTTAAAAACTAAATTTAATTAATAGTTAAAAACATTAATAAATCTAAATTTATACCTATTTCTACAATTTAATTTTTAAAATTTTAGGGAATTTTAAAAACTAAATTTAATTAATAGTTAAAAACATTAATAAATCTAAATTTATACCTATTTCTACAATTTAATTTTTAAAATTTTAGAGAATTTTAAAAACTAAATTTAATTAATAGCTAAAAATATTAATAAATCTAAATTTATACCTATTTTTACAATTTAATTTTTAAAATTTTAGGGAATTTTAAAAACTAAATTTAATTAATAGCTAAAAATATTAATAAATCTAAATTCATACCTATTTTTACAATTTAATTTTTAAAATTTTAGGGAATTTTAAAAACTAAATTTAATTAATAGCTAAAAATATTAATAAATCTAAATTCATACCTATTTTTACAATTTAATTTTTAAAATTTTAGGGAATTTTAAAAACTAAATTTAATTAATAGCTAAAAATATTAATAAATCTAAATTTATACCTATTTTTACAATTTAATTTTTAAAATTTTAGGGAATTTTAAAAACTAAATTTAATTAATAGCTAAAAATATTAATAAATCTAAATTTATACCTATTTTTACAATTTTTATTCTATCCAAAATTTTTTATTCAAAAATTTGAAATTTTAAAAAGGTTTCATTTTTTTTTATTTATATAGTGCGTGAAATTTTCGCCTTACCTATTCTACTCGTATTTTTACACTATCCATATTTTCTCATATTCAAAAAATTTCAAATTTTAAAAAGGTTTCATTTTTTTTTTTATTTATATAGTGCGTGAAATTTTCGCCTTACCTAATCTACTCACATTTTTACACTATTCATATTTTCTCATATTCAAAAAATTTCAAATTTTAAAAAGGTTTCATTTTTTTTTTATTTATATAGTGCGTGAAATTTTCGCCTTACCTATTCTATTCATATTTTTACACTATTCATATTTCCTCATATTCAAAAATTTCAAATTTTAAAAAGGTTTCATTTTTTTTTATTTATATAGTGCGTAAAATTTTCGCCTTACCTATTCTACTCGTATTTTTACACTATTCATATTTCCTCATATTCAAAAATTTCAAATTTTAAAAAGGTTTCATTTTTTTTTATTTATATAGTGCGCGAAATTTTCGCCTTATCTATTCTACTCATATTTTTACACTATTCATATTTTCTCATATTCAAAAAATTTCAAATTTTAAAAAGGTTTCATTTTTTTTTATTTATATAGTGCGTAAAATTTTCGCCTTATCTATTCTACTCATATTTTTACACTATTCATATTTCCTCATATTCAAAAATTTCAAATTTTAATTATAATTTAAATATTTAATTAATAGACCAGTTATTAATCAATAAATATTAAATTAATTATTTAATATATGAAATTTTAAATAAATAATATAAATCTATAAATATACTCAAATGAGTTTTTTTTTTTTTATATAATTATTTTTTAAATATTAATATATATATTAATTAATAAATATTTATTAATTATATATGTATATAAATACCTTTATAATTATTATATATATAATAATTATTAGATTAATTAATATAATGATTTATTGCTTAATAATATATTTAAATATATTACATATCCATAATTCTTTTTATCTTACTTATTAATTTATCTATTATTATTAATTTAAAAATCATTAGAATACAATATGTAATTATTAATTATGACCTACAAATTATTAATTATTAAATTTATAATATTATATAGGTTATTATATATTTATAAATATATAATAATTTATATTTTTCAATTTATATATATATATACATTCATAAATTAATAATATATATATAAATATAAATATTTAATTAATTTATAAATTTTATATATATATATACATTTATAAATATATTATTAATTTATAAATATATATATATATATTATAAATTTTTTATCTAATTTATATATTTAGTATTAATATTTATACTATTTATTAATATATAAATATTTATTAATATATAAATATTTAATATATTTGAATAGGTATATAAATACCTTTATAATTATTATATATATAATAATTATTAGATTAATTAATATAATGATTTATTGCTTAATAATATATTTAAATATATTACATATCCATAATTCTTTTTATCTTACTTATTAATTTATCTATTATTATTAATTTAAAAATCATTAGAATACAATATGTAATTATTAATTATGACCTACAAATTATTAATTATTAAATTTATAATATTATATAGGTTATTATATATTTATAAATATATAATAATTTATATTTTTCAATTTATATATATATATACATTCATAAATTAATAATATATATATAAATATAAATATTTAATTAATTTATAAATTTTATATATATATATACATTTATAAATATATATATAATTTATAAATGTATATATATATATAATTTATAAATATATTATTAATTTATAAATATATATATATATATATATTATAAATTTTTTATCTAATTTATATATTTAGTATTAATATTTATACTATTTATTAATATATAAATATTTATTAATATATAAATATTTAATATATTTGAATAGGTATATAAATACCTTTATAATTATTATATATATAATAATTATTAGATTAATTAATATAATGATTTATTGCTTAATAATATATTTAAATATATTACATATCCATAATTCTTTTTATCTTACTTATTAATTTATCTATTATTATTAATTTAAAAATCATTAGAATACAATATGTAATTATTAATTATGACCTACAAATTATTAATTATTAAATTTATAATATTATATAGGTTATTATATATTTATAAATATATAATAATTTATATTTTTCAATTTATATATATATATACATTCATAAATTAATAATATATATATAAATATAAATATTTAATTAATTTATAAATTTTATATATATATATACATTTATAAATATATATATAATTTATAAATATATATATATATATAATTTATAAATATATTATTAATTTATAAATATATATATATATATTATAAATTTTTTATCTAATTTATATATTTAGTATTAATATTTATACTATTTATTAATATATAAATATTTATTAATATATAAATATTTAATATATTTGAATAGGTATATAAATACCTTTATAATTATTATATATATAATAATTATTAGATTAATTAATATAATGATTTATTGCTTAATAATATATTTAAATATATTACATATCCATAATTCTTTTTATCTTACTTATTAATTTATCTATTATTATTAATTTAAAAATCATTAGAATACAATATGTAATTATTAATTATGACCTACAAATTATTAATTATTAAATTTATAATATTATATAGGTTATTATATATTTATAAATATATAATAATTTATATTTTTCAATTTATATATATATATACATTCATAAATTAATAATATATATATAAATATAAATATTTAATTAATTTATAAATTTTATATATATATATACATTTATAAATATATATATAATTTATAAATATATATATATATATAATTTATAAATATATTATTAATTTATAAATATATATATATATATATATTATAAATTTTTTATCTAATTTATATATTTAGTATTAATATTTATACTATTTATTAATATATAAATATTTATTAATATATAAATATTTAATATATTTGAATAGGTATATAAATACCTTTATAATTATTATATATATAATAATTATTAGATTAATTAATATAATGATTTATTGCTTAATAATATATTTAAATATATTACATATCCATAATTCTTTTTATCTTACTTATTAATTTATCTATTATTATTAATTTAAAAATCATTAGAATACAATATGTAATTATTAATTATGACCTACAAATTATTAATTATTAAATTTATAATATTATATAGGTTATTATATATTTATAAATATATAATAATTTATATTTTTCAATTTATATATATATATACATTCATAAATTAATAATATATATATAAATATAAATATTTAATTAATTTATAAATTTTATATATATATATACATTTATAAATATATATATAATTTATAAATATATATATATATAATTTATAAATATATATATAATTTATAAATATATATATATATATATATATGATTTATAAATATATTATTAATTTATAAATATATATATATATTATAAATTTTTTATCTAATTTATATATTTAGTATTAATATTTATACTATTTATTAATATATAAATATTTATTAATATATAAATATTTAATATATTTGAATAGGTATATAAATACCTTTATAATTATTATATATATAATAATTATTAGATTAATTAATATAATGATTTATTGCTTAATAATATATTTAAATATATTACATATCCATAATTCTTTTTATCTTACTTATTAATTTATATATTATTATTAATTTAAAAATCATTAGAATACAATATGTAATTATTAATTATGACCTACAAATTATTAATTATTAAATTTATAATATTATATAGGTTATTATATATTTATAAATATATAATAATTTATATTTTTCAATTTATATATATATATACATTCATAAATTAATAATATATATATAAATATAAATATTTAATTAATTTATAAATTCTATATATATATATACATTTATAAATATATATATAATTTATAAATATATATATATATAATTTATAAATATTTATTAATTTATATATATATATACAAATATTAAATTTATATATTAAAAAAAAAAACCTCATTTGAGTATATTTATAGATTTATGTTATTTATTTAAAATTTCATATATTAAATAATTAATTTAATATTTATTGATTAATAATTGGTCTATTAATTAAATATTTAAATTATAATTAAAATTTGAAATTTTTGAATATGAGGAAATATGAATAGTGTAAAAATATGAGTAGAATGGATAAGGCGAAAATTTCACGCACTATATAAATAAAAAAAAATGAAACCTTTTTAAAATTTGAAATTTTTTGAATATGAGAAAATATGAATAGTGTAAAAATATGAGTAGAATAGATAAGGCGAAAATTTCACACACTATATAAATAAAAAAAATGAAACCTTTTTAAAATTTGAAATTTTTTGAATATGAGAAAATATGAATAGTGTAAAAATACGAGTAGAATAGGTAAGGCGAAAATTTCACGCACTATATAAATAAAAAAAATGAAACCTTTTTAAAATTTGAAATTTTTTGAATATGAGGAAATATGAATAGTGTAAAAATACGAGTAGAATAGGTAAGGCGAAAATTTCACGCACTATATAAATAAAAAAAAAATGAAACCTTTTTAAAATTTGAAATTTTTGAATATGAGAAAATATGAATAGTGTAAAAATATGAGTAGATTAGGTAAGGCGAAAATTTCACGCACTATGTAAATAAAAAAAAAAATGATATGCCTGAATAAAAGGATTATTTTGATAGAATAAATTATATATTAATTTAATATTTTCATTAATTGGCTATAGTTTAATTACTTAGGGAATAATTGGCTATAGTTTAATTACTTAGGGAATAATTGGCTATAGTTTAATTACTTAGGGAATAATTGGCTATAGTTTAATTACTTAGGGAATAATTGGCTATAGTTTAATTACTTAGGGAATAATTGGCTATAGTTTAATTACTTAGGGAATAATTGGCTATAGTTTAATTACTTAGGGAATAATTGGCTATAGTTTAATTACTTAGGGAATAATTGGCTATAGTTTAATTATTTAGGGAATAATTGGCTATAGTTTAATTACTTAGGGAATAATTGGCTATAGTTTAATTACTTAGGGAATAATTGGCTATAGTTTAATTACTTAGGGAATAATTGGCTATAGTTTAATTATTTAGGGAATAATTGGCTATAGTTTAATTATTTAGGGAATAATTGGCTATAGTTTAATTATTTAGGGAATAATTGGCTATAGTTTAATTATTTAGGGAATAATTGGCTATAGTTTAATTATTTAGGGAATAATTGGCTATAGTTTAATTATTTAGGGAATAATTGACTATAGTTTAATTATTTAGGGAATAATTGGCTATAGTTTAATTATTTAGGGAATAATTGACTATAGTTTAATTATTTAGGGAATAATTGACTATAGTTTAATTACTTAGGGAATAATTGACTATAGTTTAATTATTTAGGGAATAATTGGCTATAGTTTAATTACTTAGAGAATAATTGGCTATAGTTTAATTATTTAGAGAATAATTGGCTATAGTTTAATTATTTAGGGTATAATTGGCTATAGTTTAATTACTTAGGGAATAATTGGCTATAGTTTAATTACTTAGGGAATAATTGGCTATAGTTTAATTATTTAGGGTATAATTGGCTATAGTTTAATTATTTAGAGAATAATTGGCTATAGTTTAATTATTTAGGGTATAATTGGCTATAGTTTAATTACTTAGGGAATAATTGGCTATAGTTTAATTACTTAGGGAATAATTGGCTATAGTTTAATTATTTAGGGTATAATTGGCTATAGTTTAATTATTTAGGGAATAATTGGCTATAGTTTAATTATTTAGGGTATAATTGGCTATAGTTTAATTATTTAGAGAATAATTGGCTATAGTTTAATTATTTAGGGTATAATTGGCTATAGTTTAATTATTTAGGGTATAATTGGCTATAGTTTAATTATTTAGGGTATAATTGGCTATAGTTTAATTATTTAGAGAATAATTGGCTATAGTTTAATTATTTAGGGAATAATTGGCTATAGTTTAATTATTTAGGGTATAATTGGCTATAGTTTAATTATTTAGGGTATAATTGGCTATAGTTTAATTATTTAGAGAATAATTGGCTATAGTTTAATTATTTAGGATATAATTGGCTATAGTTTAATTATTTAGAGAATAATTGGCTATAGTTTAATTATTTAGAGAATAATTGACTATAGTTTAATTATTTAGAGAATAATTGGCTATAGTTTAATTATTTAGGATATAATTGGCTATAGTTTAATTATTTAGGGAATAATTGGCTATAGTTTAATTATTCAAGGAATAATTGGCTATAGTTTAATTACTTAGGGAATAATTAGCTATAGTTTAATTATTCAAGGAATAATTGGCTATAGTTTAATTATTTAGGGAATAATTAGCTATAGTTTAATTATTCAAGGAATAATTGACTATAGTTTAATTATTTAGGGTATAATTGGCTATAGTTTAATTATTTAGGGAATAATTGGCTATAGTTTAATTATTCAGGGAATAATTGACTATAGTTTAATTATTTAAGGAATAATTAACTATAGTTTAATTATTTAGGGAATAATTAGCTATAGTTTAATTATTCAAGGAATAATTGACTATAGTTTAATTATTTAGGGTATAATTGGCTATAGTTTAATTATTTAGGGAATAATTGGCTATAGTTTAATTATTCAGGGAATAATTGACTATAGTTTAATTATTTAAGGAATAATTAACTATAGTTTAATTATTTAGGGAATAATTGGCTATAGTTTAATTATTTAGGGTATAATTAGCTATAGTTTAATTATTTAGGGAATAATTGGCTATAGTTTAATTATTTAGGGAATAATTAGCTATAGCTTAATTATTTAGGGAATAATTAGCTATAGTTTAATTATTTAGAGAATAATTAGCTATAGTTTAATTATTTAGGGAATAATTGGCTATAGTTTAATTATTCAGAGAATAATTGGCTATAGTTTAATTATTCAGAGAATAATTGGCTATAGTTTAATTATTTAGGAAATAATTAGCTATAGTTTAATTATTTAGGGAATAATTAGCTATAGTTTAATTATTTAGGGAATAATTGGCTATAGTTTAATTATTCAAGGAATAATTGGCTATAGTTTAATTATTCAGGGAATAATTAGCTATAGTTTAATTATTTAAGGAATAATTAGCTATAGTTTAATTATTCAAGGAATAATTGGCTATAGTTTAATTATTCAAGGAATAATTGGCTATAGTTTAATTATTCAGGGAATAATTAGCTATAGTTTAATTATTTAAGGAATAATTAGCTATAGTTTAATTATTCAAGGAATAATTGGCTATAGTTTAATTATTTAGGGAATAATTGGCTATAGTTTAATTATTCAAGGAATAATTGGCTATAGTTTAATTATTCAGGGAATAATTAGCTATAGTTTAATTATTTAAGGAATAATTAGCTATAGTTTAATTATTCAAGGAATAATTGGCTATAATTTAATTATTTAGGGAATAATTAGCTATAATTTAATTATTTAGGGAATAATTAGCTATAGTTTAATTATTCAAGGAATAATTGGCTATAGTTTAATTATTTAGGGAATAATTAGCTATAGTTTAATTATTTAGGGAATAATTGACTATAGTTTAATTATTTAGGGAATAATTAGCTATAATTTAATTATTTAGGGAATAATTAGCTATAGTTTAATTATTTAGGGAATAATTGACTATAGTTTAATTATTTAGGGAATAATTAGCTATAGTTTAATTATTTAGGGAATAATTAGCTATAGTTTAATTATTTAAGGAATAATTAGCTATAGTTTAATTATTCAAGGAATAATTGGCTATAGTTTAATTATTTAGGGAATAATTAGCTATAATTTAATTATTTAGGGAATAATTAGCTATAGTTTAATTATTCAAGGAATAATTGGCTATAGTTTAATTATTTAGGGAATAATTAGCTATAGTTTAATTATTTAGGGAATAATTGACTATAGTTTAATTATTTAGGGAATAATTAGCTATAATTTAATTATTTAGGGAATAATTAGCTATAATTTAATTATTTAGGGAATAATTAGCTATAATTTAATTATTTAGGGAATAATTAGCTATAGTTTAATTATTTAGGGAATAATTAGCTATAGTTTAATTATTTAGGGAATAATTAGCTATAATTTAATTATTTAGGGAATAATTAGCTATAATTTAATTATTTAGGGAATAATTAGCTATAATTTAATTATTTAGGGAATAATTAGCTATAGTTTAATTATTTAGGGAATAATTAGCTATAGTTTAATTATTTAGGGAATAATTAGCTATAGTTTAATTATTTAGGGAATAATTAGCTATAGTTTAATTATTTAGGGAATAATTAGCTATAGTTTAATTATTTAGGGAATAATTAGCTATAGTTTAATTATTTAGGGAATAATTAGCTATAGTTTAATTATTTAGGGAATAATTAGCTATAGTTTAATTATTTAGGGAATAATTAGCTATAATTTAATTATTTAGGGAATAATTAGCTATAATTTAATTATTTAGGGAATAATTAGCTATAGTTTAATTATTTAGGGAATAATTAGCTATAGTTTAATTATTTAGGGAATAATTAGCTATAGTTTAATTATTTAGGGAATAATTAGCTATAGTTTAATTATTTAGGGAATAATTAGCTATAGTTTAATTATTTAGGGAATAATTGACTATAGTTTAATTATTTAGGGAATAATTAGCTATAATTTAATTATTTAGGGAATAATTGACTATAGTTTAATTATTTAGGAAATAATTAGCTATAATTTAATTATTTAGGGAATAATTAGCTATAGTTTAATTATTTAGGGAATAATTGGCTATAGTTTAATTATTCAAGGAATAATTGGCTATAGTTTAATTATTCAAGGAATAATTGGCTATAGTTTAATTATTTAGGGAATAATTGACTATAGTTTAATTATTTAGGGAATAATTGACTATAGTTTAATTATTTAGGGAATAATTAGCTATAATTTAATTATTTAGGGAATAATTAGCTATAGTTTAATTATTTAGGGAATAATTAGCTATAGTTTAATTATTTAGGGAATAATTAGCTATAGTTTAATTATTTAGGGAATAATTAGCTATAATTTAATTATTTAAGGAATAATTAGCTATAGTTTAATTATTTAGGAAATAATTAGCTATAGTTTAATTATTTAGAGAATAATTAGCTATAGTTTAATTATTTAGGAAATAATTAGCTATAGTTTAATTATTTAGAGAATAATTAGCTATAGTTTAATTATTTAGGAAATAATTAGCTATAGTTTAATTATTTAGAGAATAATTAGCTATAGTTTAATTATTTAGGAAATAATTAGCTATAGTTTAATTATTTAAGGAATAATTAGCTATAGTTTAATTATTTAGGAAATAATTAGCTATAGTTTAATTATTTAGGAAATAATTAGCTATAGTTTAATTATTTAGGGAATAATTAGCTATAGTTTAATTATTTAGGGAATAATTAGCTATAGTTTAATTATTTAGGGAATAATTAGCTATAGTTTAATTATTTAGGGAATAATTAGCTATAGTTTAATTATTTAGGGAATAATTAACTATAGTTTAATTATTTAGGGAATAATTAGCTATAGTTTAATTATTTAGGGAATAATTAGCTATAGTTTAATTATTTAAGGAATAATTAGCTATAGTTTAATTATTTAGGAAATAATTAGCTATAGTTTAATTATTCAGGGAATAATTAGCTATAGTTTAATTATTTAGGGAATAATTAGCTATAGTTTAATTATTTAGGGAATAATTAGCTATAGTTTAATTATTTAGAAAATAATTAGCTATAGTTTAATTATTTAAGGAATAATTAGCTATAGTTTAATTATTTAGGGAATAATTAGCTATAGTTTAATTATTTAAGGAATAATTAGCTATAGTTTAATTATTTAGGAAATAATTAGCTATAGTTTAATTATTCAGGGAATAATTAGCTATAGTTTAATTATTCAGGGAATAATTGGCTATGGTTTAATTATTTAAGGAATAATTAGCTATAGTTTAATTATTTAGGAAATAATTAGCTATAGTTTAATTATTTAGAGAATAATTAACTATAGTTTAATTATTTAGGAAATAATTAGCTATAGTTTAATTATTTAAAGAATAATTATCTATAGTTTAATTATTTAGAGAATAATTAGCTATAGTTTAATTATTTAGGAAATAATTAGCTATAGTTTAATTATTTAAGGAATAATTAGCTATAGTTTAATTATTTAGGGAATAATTAGCTATAGTTTAATTATTTAGGGAATAATTAGCTATAGTTTAATTATTTAGGAAATAATTAGCTATAGTTTAATTATTTAGAGAATAATTAGCTATAGTTTAATTATTTAGGAAATAATTAGCTATAGTTTAATTATTTAGAGAATAATTAGCTATAGTTTAATTATTTAGGAAATAATTAGCTATAGTTTAATTATTTAAGGAATAATTAGCTATAGTTTAATTATTTAGGAAATAATTAGCTATAGTTTAATTATTTAGAGAATAATTAGCTATAGTTTAATTATTTAGGAAATAATTAGCTATAGTTTAATTATTTAAAGAATAATTGGCTATAGTTTAATTATTTAGGAAATAATTAGCTATAGTTTAATTATTTAAAGAATAATTGGCTATAGTTTAATTATTTAGGGAATAATTAGCTATAGTTTAATTATTTAGGGAATAATTAACTATAGTTTAATTATTTAGGGAATAATTAGCTATAGTTTAATTATTTAGGGAATAATTAACTATAGTTTAATTATTCAGGGAATAATTAGCTATAATTTAATTATTTAGAAAATAATTAGCTATAGTTTAATTATTTAGGGAATAATTAGCTATAGTTTAATTATTTAGGGAATAATTAGCTATAGTTTAATTATTTAGGGAATAATTAGCTATAGTTTAATTATTTAGGGAATAATTAGCTATAGTTTAATTATTCAGGGAATAATTAGCTATAATTTAATTATTTAGAAAATAATTAGCTATAGTTTAATTATTTAGGGAATAATTAGCTATAGTTTAATTATTTAGGGAATAATTAGCTATAGTTTAATTATTTAGGGAATAATTAGCTATAGTTTAATTATTTAGGGAATAATTAGCTATAGTTTAATTATTTAGGGAATAATTAGCTATAGTTTAATTATTTAGGGAATAATTAGCTATAGTTTAATTATTTAGGGAATAATTAGCTATAGTTTAATTATTTAGGGAATAATTAGCTATAGTTTAATTATTTAGGGAATAATTAGCTATAGTTTAATTATTTAGGAAATAATTAGCTATAATTTAATTATTTAGGGAATAATTAGCTATAGTTTAATTATTTAGGGAATAATTAGCTATAGTTTAATTATTTAGGGAATAATTAGCTATAGTTTAATTATTTAGGAAATAATTAGCTATAATTTAATTATTTAGGGAATAATTAGCTATAGTTTAATTATTTAGGGAATAATTAACTATAGTTTAATTATTTAGGAAATAATTAGCTATAGTTTAATTATTTAGGGAATAATTAACTATAGTTTAATTATTTAGGAAATAATTAGCTATAGTTTAATTATTTAGGAAATAATTATCTATAGTTTAATTATTTAGAGAATAATTGGCTATAGTTTAATTATTTAAGGAATAATTAGCTATAGTTTAATTATTTAGGAAATAATTAGCTATAGTTTAATTATTTAGGAAATAATTAGCTATAGTTTAATTATTTAGAGAATAATTGGCTATAGTTTAATTATTTAAGGAATAATTAGCTATAGTTTAATTATTTAGGAAATAATTAGCTATAGTTTAATTATTTAGGAAATAATTAGCTATAGTTTAATTATTTAGAGAATAATTAGCTATAGTTTAATTATTTAGGAAATAATTAGCTATAGTTTAATTATTTAGAGAATAATTAGCTATAGTTTAATTATTTAGGAAATAATTAGCTATAGTTTAATTATTTAGGAAATAATTAGCTATAATTTAATTATTTAGGAAATAATTAGCTATAGCTTAATTATTTAGAAAATAATTAACTATAGTTTAATTACTTAGGGGATAATTGGTTATAGTTTAATTATTTAGGGAATAACTAGTTACTAAATTATTAAACTATAATTCAAATTTAATTTTTGTTTAATTTTTAATTAATTCATTATAAATTTATATAAAATTTATTTTGAATTTATTTTAAATAAATGATAATCTTAGGTAATAAAATTATTTAATTTATAAACGTTAATAATAGAAATTGAATTTAATATTAGAAAAATTTAGTGCCAGCATTAGCGGTTACACTATCTAATAAAATTAAAATCTTATTAAAAATAATTATTTTTTATATTTATATACCCCCAATTTAAATTTTTTTGTGAAAAATAAATTTAAATTAATCTATTTAAATAAAATAATTATAAAATTTTAAATAAAACTAAGATTAGATACCCTACTATAAAAATCAAATTAATTTATTAGTTATTAAATGTAAAATCATTAAAATTAAAAGATTTGGCGGTAATTCAATTTTAATAAAGGAATATGTAATATAAATGATAATCCACGATAAAATCAACTTAAATAACCTTTATGTATTGTTGTTTTTAAAATATTTTTTAATAAATATTTAAAATTTAATTATTTAAATCAATTCAAATCAAAATGTAGGATATTTAAGAAAATTATGTATTATAATTTATTAATAAAAAAATTTTAATATTAATTTATTTTAATATTTATTAGTAAAATAAAAAAATTATTTTATTTGAATAAAATTTTGAATTATGTACAAATTGCCCGTCACTCTCTACCATGAGATAAGTCGTAACAAAGTAAAAGTACTGGAAAGTGTTTTTAGGTTAAAAATTTAGTTTATATAAAATTTTTCAGTTACATTGAAAAGAATTTTTAATTAAAAATTTTTAATTTATCTATTTTAAATATATTTAATTACTATTTATTATATATATATCTCAAAATAAATAGTAATTAAATGTCCTTAAAAGACAAATTTAATTATTTAATAAATAATTAAATTTATTTATTTAAAAGACATTTAACTACTATTTTTTAAATTAAAATATTAAATTAAAATTTTAACTTAAAAAGTTTATTTAAATTTGCAATTTAATATTTTATATAAATTATAAAATTTATATTTAATAGATATATCTATTCCTTTAAAAATCAAAATTTTACATGCTTTAACATTAAAATATATAAATTAATTAAATATTTATTTTCAAATAATAAAATTAAAATATATTTATCTTCTTATTTAAAAAATTAATTGAATTTAACATTTTATTTATAAGAATAATACCTTTATTTTTTAATAACTTAATTATAATTTGATTATTTATAGAAATAAGTATAATAATATATTTTTTCCTATTAATAATTAATAATAAAAAATCTATAATTTATTTTATTATTCAAGTATTTTCAAGATCAATTATTTTAATTTTTATAATAAATAATAATTTAAGAGAATTATTTAATTGAATCCTTACCATTAGATTTATATTAAAAATTGGAATCTATCCAATAAGTTGATGAATCCCAAATTTAATTAAATCTATATCATTTAATGAAATTTTTTACTTAAATACTTTAACCAAAATCCCTCCAATAATTTTATTTAACATCTATATAAATTTAAACTATTTATTAGTTATAATCTTATTTTTTAATTTAATATTTTCTACTTTCATAAATTTTAAACAAAATAATTTTAAAAAAATTATAGGATACTCCTCAATTTTTCATTCCAGATTAATATTATTAATACTGATAATTAATTCAAAATTATGATTAATATACTTTATTATTTATACCATCACTACTTTTAATTTAATAAAATTTTTAAGGATAAAAATTACCCATAAATTTTACATCTCAAAAAATTTTAATTATAGGGTTACATATTTAATTTTTATTTTAATATATGCAAATTTACCAATATTCTCTTTTTTTTCAATAAAGTGAATTTTGATTAGTTCACTTTTAAAAAATACTCAATATATATTTATTTCTGTTTTAATTTTAATTTTAAGATTCTTAATAATATATCCATATTTCCGAATAATATACTCAAATTTATTTATAAAATCTAAAACTTTAAAAATAAAAAAAATAGATTTACACTTACCCATATATACTTTTTTTTCAATTTTTTTATGACTAACTTTTATATTTATAACATAAAGTATTATGGCTGAAAAAGTAATAAATTGTAAATTTATATATGAATTAAAATTCTAATACTAAGAATTTAAGTTAATTAAACTCTTAACCTTCAAAGTTAAATATATATATATAATTATATAAATCTTAATAAAAAAATGATTTTATTCAACTAATCATAAAGACATTGGAATTCTCTATTTTTTAATAAGAATTTGGTCTGGAATGTTAGGCTCCTCCTTAAGATTTATTATCCGTATTGAATTAGGAACTCCTGGATCCCTAATTGGGAATGATCAAATTTATAACTCTATTGTTACAGCTCACGCTTTTATTATAATTTTTTTTATAGTTATGCCATTTATAATTGGGGGATTTGGTAATTGATTAATCCCTTTAATAATTGGAGCCCCTGATATAGCCTTTCCTCGTATAAATAATATAAGATTTTGATTAATTCCCCCTTCATTAATTATACTAATTTTAAGAAATATTTTAAATAATGGAGTAGGAACAGGATGAACTGTTTACCCCCCTTTATCTTTAAATATTAGTCATAATGGATCTTCTGTTGATATAGCAATTTTTTCCCTTCATATTGCCGGAATTTCATCAATCATAGGGTCAATTAATTTTATTGTAACTATTATAAATATAAAAAATAATTATTTAAAAATAGATCAATTATCATTATTTATCTGATCTATTCTACTTACAACAATCCTCCTTCTTTTATCTCTCCCTGTACTAGCAGGAGCTATCACTATACTTTTAACAGACCGAAATTTTAACACTACATTTTTTGATCCTTCTGGAGGAGGTGACCCTATTTTATATCAACATTTATTTTGATTTTTTGGACACCCTGAAGTTTATATCTTAATTCTACCAGGATTTGGATTAATTTCTCATATAATTATAAATGAATCAGGTAAAAAAGAAACATTTGGAACACTAGGAATAATTTATGCAATATCTGGAATTGGATTTTTAGGATTTGTAGTGTGAGCTCATCACATATTTACTGTAGGAATAGATGTTGATACCCGAGCTTATTTTACCTCTGCAACTATAATTATTGCAATCCCTACAGGAATTAAAATTTTTAGATGAATTGCAACTTTACATGGTGTTAAATTAATTTACTCCCCCACATTATTATGATCAATTGGATTTATTTTTTTATTCACAATTGGGGGATTAACAGGAATTATTTTATCAAATTCTTCTATTGATATTATTCTACATGACACTTATTATGTAGTAGCTCATTTTCATTATGTCTTATCTATAGGAGCAGTATTTGCTATTATCGGAAGATTTATCCATTGATTTCCCTTATTTACAGGATTAACTTTAAATAAAATATGATTAAAATCCCAATTTATAATAATATTTATAGGGGTAAATTTAACATTCTTCCCTCAACATTTCTTAGGACTAGGAGGTATACCTCGTCGATATTCAGATTACCCTGACGCTTATTTAATTTGAAACATAATTTCTTCAATAGGATCAATAATTTCAATCAATAGAATAATCTTTTTAATATTTATCATTTTAGAAGCATTAATTAGACAACGAAAAATATTATTCAAATTTTATTTAAATAATTCTATTGAATGATTACAAATAACCCCTCCATTAAATCATAGATTTAATGAAATTCCATTAATTACTAAATTTTAATATGGCAGATTAGTGCAATGAAGTTAAATTTCATTTATAAAGAATTTCTTTTATTAAAATTGTTTAATTGAATAATATTAACAATTCAAGATTCTTCTTCACCTATTTTTGATTTCCTCCTAATATTTTATGACACCGCTATAATTATAATTATTTTAATTATTTCTTTAACTATATATATAATAACCCAAATATTTTTAAATAAATATATTAACCGATTTTTATTAAATGGTCACTTAATTGAAATTATTTGAACTTTAATCCCTATATTTATTTTAATATTTTTAGCTATCCCTTCATTAAAAATTTTATATTCAATAGACGAATTATGAAATCCAGTTTACTTAACAATTAAAATTATCGGGAATCAATGATATTGAAGATATGAATATTCAGAATTTAATCTAAAATTCGACTCCTATATAATTACCTGAAATGAAAAATTTAATTTCCGACTATTAGATGTTGATAATCGATTAATTTTACCAATCTTAATACCAATTCGTTTATTAATCACATCAAATGATGTCATTCATTCTTGAGCCATTCCATCCTTAGGATTAAAATTAGATGCTGTACC
>CAKOGF010000058.1:0-18622 GCA_933228935.1 Pemphredon lugubris
TGTTTATGTGGATTTCCTTTTTTATCAGGATTTTATTCTAAGGATTTAATTATAGAATTTATTTTTTTTACATATTTAAATAAATTTTGTTTATTTTTATTAATAATTGCGACTATTTTTACTGTATCTTATACAATTCGATTATTAATATATTTTATAACGTTAGAGATTAGGTGTTTTGTTTATTCTTGTGTTGAAGAAATTAATTTAATAAATTTATCTATTTATTTATTGTTATTATTGTCTATTTTAGGGGGTTCTATTTTATCTTGAATATTTTTTTATAATAATATTATTATTTTAAATAAATTATTAAAATTTATAATTTTTATTTTAGTAATATTGGGTTTATTATTAAATAAAATTTTAAATAATTTAATTAATGTAAAGATAAATTATTTACAAATATTTTATTTATCAAAATTATTTAAGTGAATTATTAATTGACCTTTACAAAAAGGGTTAGTTATATATGGATTTATTGATAAAGGTTGATTAGAAAATTTAAGTGGATTTTTAGTTAAGAATATTTTTATTAATATAATTAATAATTATGTTTTTAATAAAAATATTTTGATAATAATAAAATATTTTATTTTAATAATTTTAATTTTATTTATATTATATTACTTATTTAGCTTATTTAGAGCATAATATTGAAAATATTAAGGAAAATTTTAATTTTTTAAGTATTTATAAATTATAAATTATTTTTATATTGAAAATATAATGTTTTAAATAAACTATATAAATAGAAATATTAATGATGGACATTTATATTAAATTAGAAATTTAATTTATAAATATTTCAATTGGAAAAAATTTCAATTTAATTATTAACAATAAAATACCTCTTTTTGGTTTCAATTAAATTTTAATATATATATATATATAGATTTTTTAATCAAAGTTTAAGTCGAAATTAAATGTAATATTTACTTTATATATATATATATATATAATTAGAATTAATCTAAATTTATAATTAATTGCAAATTAATTGTTATATTATGTATTAACTAAATTCCAAATTAATTCAATTTAATGATTTTTCTATTCATTCAATATATAATCTAATGAATAAAATTATAATTAATAATCAAAAAGAAAAAATTATGAATTTATATAAGTAGTTTATTAAGAAGATTAAGGGGAATAGTAAAGCAATTTCTACATCAAAGATTAAAAAAATTAATCTAATAATAAAAAATTGGATTGATATAGGGAGTCGGGCATTTGTTATAGGATTAAATCCACATTCAAATGGGGTTTTTTTTTCTCGGTTGTTTAATATTTTTTTGTTAACTAATAAATTAATTAAAATTAGGATAATAATTAGTGAAATTAAAAAAATAAATATAATAAATATATTATTCATTATGTATAGATATATATATAAATTATATTAATTTTTTAATTGGAAATTAAATGTATTTTTTATACTATATATATAGAAAGTTCATCAATAAATTGAGATATATAAGAATAGTCATACGATATCTACAAAATGTCAATATCAAGATGCTGCCTCAAATCTAAAATGATGATTTTTTGAAAAGTGTAAATTAATTAAGCGAATAAGACAAATTAAAATAAATGATGTTCCGATAATTACATGAATTCCATGGAATCCCGTTATTAAAAAAAATGTGGATCCATAAATTCTATCATTAATGCAGAATGGGGCTTCAATATATTCTAATAATTGTAAAAATGAGAATAAAATTCCTAATATAATTGTTAAATATAGTCTTTTAATTCTTTCATTTAATTTATTTTTTAAGATTGAATGGTGAGATCATGTAATTGTAACTCCTGAGGAGATTAAGATAATAGTATTTATTAATGGGATATCATAAGGGTTAAATACTTCAATTCCTTTTGGGGGTCAGGTTCTTCCAATATCAATAGAGGGGGATAATGAAGAATGAAAGAATCTTCAAAAGAAAGCTAGGAAAAATATTAGTTCAGAAATAATGAATATAATTATTCCTAATCGTATTCTAATATAAACATATTTTGTATGATATCCTTGAAATGTTCTTTCTCGGATTACATCTCGTCATCATTGGTATAAAATTGTTATTGTTGATAATATAGATATTATAAAAAATAAGGGGTTGTTATAAAATAATCACTGACATAAATTAATTATTAAATTTAATAAAGAGAAGGACATTAATAATGGTCATGGTCTTAGAGTAACTAAATGAAAAGGGTGATTATAATTTGTCATTAAATTTCATTTGAATATAAAATTCTTAAAATTGTAAAGACATATGATTGAATTATTGAAACTATTAATTCTAATATTATTAATATTGATTGAATTAAGATTATAAAAATTAATAGGAATATTAATGATTCTCCTGTAGATCCCAATAATGTTAATAATAAATGTCCTGCAATTATATTAGCAGTTAAACGAATTGCTAAAGTGAAAGGACGGATAATGTTACTAGTTAATTCAATTATAACTATAAAGGGTATTAAGATATTAGGAGTTCCTAGGGGGATAAAATGAGCAAATGTATATGTAGGGTAATTAATAAAATTTATTAATATAATTCCAATTCATATTGTTAATGATATTGATAGAGGGAAAATTAGATGTCTAGTTAATGTAAAAATATAGGGGAATAATCCTATAAAATTATTAATTAAGATAAATATTATTAAAGAAATAAATATTAATAAATTTTGAATGGATCATATTTTAAATAAATTTTTTCTTTCATTATATATATAATTTGTAAAAATATTTATTATTAGATTTGTATTTGAGGGTAAAATTCAAAAGTTTATTGGGATTAATATAAAAAAGATTAATGTTCTCAATCAATTTAAATGTAGAAAATAAAAGGTTCTAGGGTCAAAAATTGAAAATAAATTTCTTATCATAATCAATTTCATTTATAATTTATAATTTTTTTATTTAAAAATTTTAATTTAAAATTTAAATTAAAGTAAAGTAATGATAAGGAAAAAATTATAATGAATAAAAATATATTATATAAAATTATTCATATTAAGGGGCTTATTTGAGGAATTAAAAAATATTATTTTATAATAATTTTAAAATGACATTTTAATAGTTTAGTTAACTTAATTTTTTTCATTAGAAATATTTGTTAATATATTATAATATGGTTTAAGAGACCAATACTTACAATTCAGTCATCTAATGATTTATTTAATCAATTATAAAAAATTTTTAAATTAGTTCTTTCAATTATAATAGGTATAAATCTATGGTTAGCACCACAGATTTCTGAACATTGTCCAAAAAATATTCCAATTCGAGTAGAAATATATATAATTTGGTTAATTCGACCAGGTACAGCATCTAATTTTAATCCTAAGGATGGAATGGCTCAAGAATGAATGACATCATTTGATGTGATTAATAAACGAATTGGTATTAAGATTGGTAAAATTAATCGATTATCAACATCTAATAGTCGGAAATTAAATTTTTCATTTCAGGTAATTATATAGGAGTCGAATTTTAGATTAAATTCTGAATATTCATATCTTCAATATCATTGATTCCCGATAATTTTAATTGTTAAGTAAACTGGATTTCATAATTCGTCTATTGAATATAAAATTTTTAATGAAGGGATAGCTAAAAATATTAAAATAAATATAGGGATTAAAGTTCAAATAATTTCAATTAAGTGACCATTTAATAAAAATCGGTTAATATATTTATTTAAAAATATTTGGGTTATTATATATATAGTTAAAGAAATAATTAAAATAATTATAATTATAGCGGTGTCATAAAATATTAGGAGGAAATCAAAAATAGGTGAAGAAGAATCTTGAATTGTTAATATTATTCAATTAAACAATTTTAATAAAAGAAATTCTTTATAAATGAAATTTAACTTCATTGCACTAATCTGCCATATTAAAATTTAGTAATTAATGGAATTTCATTAAATCTATGATTTAATGGAGGGGTTATTTGTAATCATTCAATAGAATTATTTAAATAAAATTTGAATAATATTTTTCGTTGTCTAATTAATGCTTCTAAAATGATAAATATTAAAAAGATTATTCTATTGATTGAAATTATTGATCCTATTGAAGAAATTATGTTTCAAATTAAATAAGCGTCAGGGTAATCTGAATATCGACGAGGTATACCTCCTAGTCCTAAGAAATGTTGAGGGAAGAATGTTAAATTTACCCCTATAAATATTATTATAAATTGGGATTTTAATCATATTTTATTTAAAGTTAATCCTGTAAATAAGGGAAATCAATGGATAAATCTTCCGATAATAGCAAATACTGCTCCTATAGATAAGACATAATGAAAATGAGCTACTACATAATAAGTGTCATGTAGAATAATATCAATAGAAGAATTTGATAAAATAATTCCTGTTAATCCCCCAATTGTGAATAAAAAAATAAATCCAATTGATCATAATAATGTGGGGGAGTAAATTAATTTAACACCATGTAAAGTTGCAATTCATCTAAAAATTTTAATTCCTGTAGGGATTGCAATAATTATAGTTGCAGAGGTAAAATAAGCTCGGGTATCAACATCTATTCCTACAGTAAATATGTGATGAGCTCACACTACAAATCCTAAAAATCCAATTCCAGATATTGCATAAATTATTCCTAGTGTTCCAAATGTTTCTTTTTTACCTGATTCATTTATAATTATATGAGAAATTAATCCAAATCCTGGTAGAATTAAGATATAAACTTCAGGGTGTCCAAAAAATCAAAATAAATGTTGATATAAAATAGGGTCACCTCCTCCAGAAGGATCAAAAAATGTAGTGTTAAAATTTCGGTCTGTTAAAAGTATAGTGATAGCTCCTGCTAGTACAGGGAGAGATAAAAGAAGGAGGATTGTTGTAAGTAGAATAGATCAGATAAATAATGATAATTGATCTATTTTTAAATAATTATTTTTTATATTTATAATAGTTACAATAAAATTAATTGACCCTATGATTGATGAAATTCCGGCAATATGAAGGGAAAAAATTGCTATATCAACAGAAGATCCATTATGACTAATATTTAAAGATAAAGGGGGGTAAACAGTTCATCCTGTTCCTACTCCATTATTTAAAATATTTCTTAAAATTAGTATAATTAATGAAGGGGGAATTAATCAAAATCTTATATTATTTATACGAGGAAAGGCTATATCAGGGGCTCCAATTATTAAAGGGATTAATCAATTACCAAATCCCCCAATTATAAATGGCATAACTATAAAAAAAATTATAATAAAAGCGTGAGCTGTAACAATAGAGTTATAAATTTGATCATTCCCAATTAGGGATCCAGGAGTTCCTAATTCAATACGGATAATAAATCTTAAGGAGGAGCCTAACATTCCAGACCAAATTCTTATTAAAAAATAGAGAATTCCAATGTCTTTATGATTAGTTGAATAAAATCATTTTTTTATTAAGATTTATATAATTATATATATATATTTAACTTTGAAGGTTAAGAGTTTAATTAACTTAAATTCTTAGTATTAGAATTTTAATTCATATATAAATTTACAATTTATTACTTTTTCAGCCATAATACTTTATGTTATAAATATAAAAGTTAGTCATAAAAAAATTGAAAAAAAAGTATATATGGGTAAGTGTAAATCTATTTTTTTTATTTTTAAAGTTTTAGATTTTATAAATAAATTTGAGTATATTATTCGGAAATATGGATATATTATTAAGAATCTTAAAATTAAAATTAAAACAGAAATAAATATATATTGAGTATTTTTTAAAAGTGAACTAATCAAAATTCACTTTATTGAAAAAAAAGAGAATATTGGTAAATTTGCATATATTAAAATAAAAATTAAATATGTAACCCTATAATTAAAATTTTTTGAGATGTAAAATTTATGGGTAATTTTTATCCTTAAAAATTTTATTAAATTAAAAGTAGTGATGGTATAAATAATAAAGTATATTAATCATAATTTTGAATTAATTATCAGTATTAATAATATTAATCTGGAATGAAAAATTGAGGAGTATCCTATAATTTTTTTAAAATTATTTTGTTTAAAATTTATGAAAGTAGAAAATATTAAATTAAAAAATAAGATTATAACTAATAAATAGTTTAAATTTATATAGATGTTAAATAAAATTATTGGAGGGATTTTGGTTAAAGTATTTAAGTAAAAAATTTCATTAAATGATATAGATTTAATTAAATTTGGGATTCATCAACTTATTGGATAGATTCCAATTTTTAATATAAATCTAATGGTAAGGATTCAATTAAATAATTCTCTTAAATTATTATTTATTATAAAAATTAAAATAATTGATCTTGAAAATACTTGAATAATAAAATAAATTATAGATTTTTTATTATTAATTATTAATAGGAAAAAATATATTATTATACTTATTTCTATAAATAATCAAATTATAATTAAGTTATTAAAAAATAAAGGTATTATTCTTATAAATAAAATGTTAAATTCAATTAATTTTTTAAATAAGAAGATAAATATATTTTAATTTTATTATTTGAAAATAAATATTTAATTAATTTATATATTTTAATGTTAAAGCATGTAAAATTTTGATTTTTAAAGGAATAGATATATCTATTAAATATAAATTTTATAATTTATATAAAATATTAAATTGCAAATTTAAATAAACTTTTTAAGTTAAAATTTTAATTTAATATTTTAATTTAAAAAATAGTAGTTAAATGTCTTTTAAATAAATAAATTTAATTATTTATTAAATAATTAAATTTGTCTTTTAAGGACATTTAATTACTATTTATTTTGAGATATATATATAATAAATAGTAATTAAATATATTTAAAATAGATAAATTAAAAATTTTTAATTAAAAATTCTTTTCAATGTAACTGAAAAATTTTATATAAACTAAATTTTTAACCTAAAAACACTTTCCAGTACTTTTACTTTGTTACGACTTATCTCATGGTAGAGAGTGACGGGCAATTTGTACATAATTCAAAATTTTATTCAAATAAAATAATTTTTTTATTTTACTAATAAATATTAAAATAAATTAATATTAAAATTTTTTTATTAATAAATTATAATACATAATTTTCTTAAATATCCTACATTTTGATTTGAATTGATTTAAATAATTAAATTTTAAATATTTATTAAAAAATATTTTAAAAACAACAATACATAAAGGTTATTTAAGTTGATTTTATCGTGGATTATCATTTATATTACATATTCCTTTATTAAAATTGAATTACCGCCAAATCTTTTAATTTTAATGATTTTACATTTAATAACTAATAAATTAATTTGATTTTTATAGTAGGGTATCTAATCTTAGTTTTATTTAAAATTTTATAATTATTTTATTTAAATAGATTAATTTAAATTTATTTTTCACAAAAAAATTTAAATTGGGGGTATATAAATATAAAAAATAATTATTTTTAATAAGATTTTAATTTTATTAGATAGTGTAACCGCTAATGCTGGCACTAAATTTTTCTAATATTAAATTCAATTTCTATTATTAACGTTTATAAATTAAATAATTTTATTACCTAAGATTATCATTTATTTAAAATAAATTCAAAATAAATTTTATATAAATTTATAATGAATTAATTAAAAATTAAACAAAAATTAAATTTGAATTATAGTTTAATAATTTAGTAACTAGTTATTCCCTAAATAATTAAACTATAACCAATTATCCCCTAAGTAATTAAACTATAGTTAATTATTTTCTAAATAATTAAGCTATAGCTAATTATTTCCTAAATAATTAAATTATAGCTAATTATTTCCTAAATAATTAAACTATAGCTAATTATTCTCTAAATAATTAAACTATAGCTAATTATTTCCTAAATAATTAAACTATAGCTAATTATTCTCTAAATAATTAAACTATAGCTAATTATTTCCTAAATAATTAAACTATAGCTAATTATTTCCTAAATAATTAAACTATAGCTAATTATTCCTTAAATAATTAAACTATAGCCAATTATTCTCTAAATAATTAAACTATAGCTAATTATTTCCTAAATAATTAAACTATAGCTAATTATTTCCTAAATAATTAAACTATAGCTAATTATTCCTTAAATAATTAAACTATAGCCAATTATTCTCTAAATAATTAAACTATAGATAATTATTTCCTAAATAATTAAACTATAGCTAATTATTTCCTAAATAATTAAACTATAGCTAATTATTCCCTAAATAATTAAACTATAGCTAATTATTTCCTAAATAATTAAACTATAGCTAATTATTTCCTAAATAATTAAACTATAGCTAATTATTCCCTAAATAATTAAACTATAGCTAATTATTTCCTAAATAATTAAACTATAGTTAATTATTCCCTAAATAATTAAACTATAGCTAATTATTCCCTAAATAATTAAATTATAGCTAATTATTTCCTAAATAATTAAACTATAGCTAATTATTCCCTAAATAATTAAACTATAGCTAATTATTCCCTAAATAATTAAACTATAGCTAATTATTCCCTAAATAATTAAACTATAGCTAATTATTCCCTAAATAATTAAACTATAGCTAATTATTCCCTAAATAATTAAACTATAGCTAATTATTCCCTAAATAATTAAACTATAGCTAATTATTCCCTAAATAATTAAACTATAGCTAATTATTCCCTAAATAATTAAACTATAGCTAATTATTCCCTAAATAATTAAACTATAGCTAATTATTCCCTAAATAATTAAACTATAGCTAATTATTTTCTAAATAATTAAATTATAGCTAATTATTCCCTGAATAATTAAACTATAGCTAATTATTCCCTAAATAATTAAACTATAGCTAATTATTCCCTAAATAATTAAACTATAGCTAATTATTCCCTAAATAATTAAACTATAGCTAATTATTCCCTAAATAATTAAACTATAGCTAATTATTTTCTAAATAATTAAATTATAGCTAATTATTCCCTGAATAATTAAACTATAGTTAATTATTCCCTAAATAATTAAACTATAGCTAATTATTCCCTAAATAATTAAACTATAGTTAATTATTCCCTAAATAATTAAACTATAGCTAATTATTCCCTAAATAATTAAACTATAGCCAATTATTCTTTAAATAATTAAACTATAGCTAATTATTTCCTAAATAATTAAACTATAGCCAATTATTCTTTAAATAATTAAACTATAGCTAATTATTTCCTAAATAATTAAACTATAGCTAATTATTCTCTAAATAATTAAACTATAGCTAATTATTTCCTAAATAATTAAACTATAGCTAATTATTCCTTAAATAATTAAACTATAGCTAATTATTTCCTAAATAATTAAACTATAGCTAATTATTCTCTAAATAATTAAACTATAGCTAATTATTTCCTAAATAATTAAACTATAGCTAATTATTCTCTAAATAATTAAACTATAGCTAATTATTTCCTAAATAATTAAACTATAGCTAATTATTCTCTAAATAATTAAACTATAGCTAATTATTTCCTAAATAATTAAACTATAGCTAATTATTCCCTAAATAATTAAACTATAGCTAATTATTCCCTAAATAATTAAACTATAGCTAATTATTCTTTAAATAATTAAACTATAGCTAATTATTTCCTAAATAATTAAACTATAGCTAATTATTCTCTAAATAATTAAACTATAGCTAATTATTTCCTAAATAATTAAACTATAGCTAATTATTCCTTAAATAATTAAACTATAGCTAATTATTTCCTAAATAATTAAACTATAGCTAATTATTCTCTAAATAATTAAACTATAGATAATTATTCTTTAAATAATTAAACTATAGCTAATTATTTCCTAAATAATTAAACTATAGTTAATTATTCTCTAAATAATTAAACTATAGCTAATTATTTCCTAAATAATTAAACTATAGCTAATTATTCCTTAAATAATTAAACCATAGCCAATTATTCCCTGAATAATTAAACTATAGCTAATTATTCCCTGAATAATTAAACTATAGCTAATTATTTCCTAAATAATTAAACTATAGCTAATTATTCCTTAAATAATTAAACTATAGCTAATTATTCCCTAAATAATTAAACTATAGCTAATTATTCCTTAAATAATTAAACTATAGCTAATTATTTTCTAAATAATTAAACTATAGCTAATTATTCCCTAAATAATTAAACTATAGCTAATTATTCCCTAAATAATTAAACTATAGCTAATTATTCCCTGAATAATTAAACTATAGCTAATTATTTCCTAAATAATTAAACTATAGCTAATTATTCCTTAAATAATTAAACTATAGCTAATTATTCCCTAAATAATTAAACTATAGCTAATTATTCCCTAAATAATTAAACTATAGTTAATTATTCCCTAAATAATTAAACTATAGCTAATTATTCCCTAAATAATTAAACTATAGCTAATTATTCCCTAAATAATTAAACTATAGCTAATTATTCCCTAAATAATTAAACTATAGCTAATTATTCCTTAAATAATTAAACTATAGCTAATTATTTCCTAAATAATTAAACTATAGCTAATTATTCTCTAAATAATTAAACTATAGCTAATTATTTCCTAAATAATTAAACTATAGCTAATTATTCTCTAAATAATTAAACTATAGCTAATTATTTCCTAAATAATTAAACTATAGCTAATTATTCTCTAAATAATTAAACTATAGCTAATTATTTCCTAAATAATTAAACTATAGCTAATTATTCCTTAAATAATTAAATTATAGCTAATTATTCCCTAAATAATTAAACTATAGCTAATTATTCCCTAAATAATTAAACTATAGCTAATTATTCCCTAAATAATTAAACTATAGCTAATTATTCCCTAAATAATTAAATTATAGCTAATTATTCCCTAAATAATTAAACTATAGTCAATTATTCCCTAAATAATTAAACTATAGTCAATTATTCCCTAAATAATTAAACTATAGCCAATTATTCCTTGAATAATTAAACTATAGCCAATTATTCCTTGAATAATTAAACTATAGCCAATTATTCCCTAAATAATTAAACTATAGCTAATTATTCCCTAAATAATTAAATTATAGCTAATTATTTCCTAAATAATTAAACTATAGTCAATTATTCCCTAAATAATTAAATTATAGCTAATTATTCCCTAAATAATTAAACTATAGTCAATTATTCCCTAAATAATTAAACTATAGCTAATTATTCCCTAAATAATTAAACTATAGCTAATTATTCCCTAAATAATTAAACTATAGCTAATTATTCCCTAAATAATTAAACTATAGCTAATTATTCCCTAAATAATTAAACTATAGCTAATTATTCCCTAAATAATTAAATTATAGCTAATTATTCCCTAAATAATTAAATTATAGCTAATTATTCCCTAAATAATTAAACTATAGCTAATTATTCCCTAAATAATTAAACTATAGCTAATTATTCCCTAAATAATTAAACTATAGCTAATTATTCCCTAAATAATTAAACTATAGCTAATTATTCCCTAAATAATTAAACTATAGCTAATTATTCCCTAAATAATTAAACTATAGCTAATTATTCCCTAAATAATTAAACTATAGCTAATTATTCCCTAAATAATTAAACTATAGCTAATTATTCCCTAAATAATTAAACTATAGCTAATTATTCCCTAAATAATTAAACTATAGCTAATTATTCCCTAAATAATTAAACTATAGCTAATTATTCCCTAAATAATTAAATTATAGCTAATTATTCCCTAAATAATTAAATTATAGCTAATTATTCCCTAAATAATTAAATTATAGCTAATTATTCCCTAAATAATTAAACTATAGCTAATTATTCCCTAAATAATTAAACTATAGCTAATTATTCCCTAAATAATTAAATTATAGCTAATTATTCCCTAAATAATTAAATTATAGCTAATTATTCCCTAAATAATTAAATTATAGCTAATTATTCCCTAAATAATTAAACTATAGTCAATTATTCCCTAAATAATTAAACTATAGCTAATTATTCCCTAAATAATTAAACTATAGCCAATTATTCCTTGAATAATTAAACTATAGCTAATTATTCCCTAAATAATTAAATTATAGCTAATTATTCCCTAAATAATTAAACTATAGCCAATTATTCCTTGAATAATTAAACTATAGCTAATTATTCCTTAAATAATTAAACTATAGCTAATTATTCCCTAAATAATTAAACTATAGCTAATTATTCCCTAAATAATTAAACTATAGTCAATTATTCCCTAAATAATTAAACTATAGCTAATTATTCCCTAAATAATTAAATTATAGCTAATTATTCCCTAAATAATTAAACTATAGTCAATTATTCCCTAAATAATTAAACTATAGCTAATTATTCCCTAAATAATTAAACTATAGCCAATTATTCCTTGAATAATTAAACTATAGCTAATTATTCCCTAAATAATTAAATTATAGCTAATTATTCCCTAAATAATTAAATTATAGCCAATTATTCCTTGAATAATTAAACTATAGCTAATTATTCCTTAAATAATTAAACTATAGCTAATTATTCCCTGAATAATTAAACTATAGCCAATTATTCCTTGAATAATTAAACTATAGCCAATTATTCCCTAAATAATTAAACTATAGCCAATTATTCCTTGAATAATTAAACTATAGCTAATTATTCCTTAAATAATTAAACTATAGCTAATTATTCCCTGAATAATTAAACTATAGCCAATTATTCCTTGAATAATTAAACTATAGCCAATTATTCCTTGAATAATTAAACTATAGCTAATTATTCCTTAAATAATTAAACTATAGCTAATTATTCCCTGAATAATTAAACTATAGCCAATTATTCCTTGAATAATTAAACTATAGCCAATTATTCCCTAAATAATTAAACTATAGCTAATTATTCCCTAAATAATTAAACTATAGCTAATTATTTCCTAAATAATTAAACTATAGCCAATTATTCTCTGAATAATTAAACTATAGCCAATTATTCTCTGAATAATTAAACTATAGCCAATTATTCCCTAAATAATTAAACTATAGCTAATTATTCTCTAAATAATTAAACTATAGCTAATTATTCCCTAAATAATTAAGCTATAGCTAATTATTCCCTAAATAATTAAACTATAGCCAATTATTCCCTAAATAATTAAACTATAGCTAATTATACCCTAAATAATTAAACTATAGCCAATTATTCCCTAAATAATTAAACTATAGTTAATTATTCCTTAAATAATTAAACTATAGTCAATTATTCCCTGAATAATTAAACTATAGCCAATTATTCCCTAAATAATTAAACTATAGCCAATTATACCCTAAATAATTAAACTATAGTCAATTATTCCTTGAATAATTAAACTATAGCTAATTATTCCCTAAATAATTAAACTATAGTTAATTATTCCTTAAATAATTAAACTATAGTCAATTATTCCCTGAATAATTAAACTATAGCCAATTATTCCCTAAATAATTAAACTATAGCCAATTATACCCTAAATAATTAAACTATAGTCAATTATTCCTTGAATAATTAAACTATAGCTAATTATTCCCTAAATAATTAAACTATAGCCAATTATTCCTTGAATAATTAAACTATAGCTAATTATTCCCTAAGTAATTAAACTATAGCCAATTATTCCTTGAATAATTAAACTATAGCCAATTATTCCCTAAATAATTAAACTATAGCCAATTATATCCTAAATAATTAAACTATAGCCAATTATTCTCTAAATAATTAAACTATAGTCAATTATTCTCTAAATAATTAAACTATAGCCAATTATTCTCTAAATAATTAAACTATAGCCAATTATATCCTAAATAATTAAACTATAGCCAATTATTCTCTAAATAATTAAACTATAGCCAATTATACCCTAAATAATTAAACTATAGCCAATTATACCCTAAATAATTAAACTATAGCCAATTATTCCCTAAATAATTAAACTATAGCCAATTATTCTCTAAATAATTAAACTATAGCCAATTATACCCTAAATAATTAAACTATAGCCAATTATACCCTAAATAATTAAACTATAGCCAATTATACCCTAAATAATTAAACTATAGCCAATTATTCTCTAAATAATTAAACTAT
This sequence comes from Pemphredon lugubris, assembly GCA_933228935.1. NCBI lineage: Eukaryota > Metazoa > Arthropoda > Insecta > Hymenoptera > Crabronidae > Pemphredon > Pemphredon lugubris. The sequence continues at coordinate 14,170 of CAKOGF010000058.1, forward strand.
AGCCAATTATACCCTAAATAATTAAACTATAGCCAATTATTCCCTAAATAATTAAACTATAGCCAATTATACCCTAAATAATTAAACTATAGCCAATTATTCCCTAAGTAATTAAACTATAGCCAATTATTCCCTAAGTAATTAAACTATAGCCAATTATACCCTAAATAATTAAACTATAGCCAATTATTCTCTAAATAATTAAACTATAGCCAATTATACCCTAAATAATTAAACTATAGCCAATTATTCCCTAAGTAATTAAACTATAGCCAATTATTCCCTAAGTAATTAAACTATAGCCAATTATACCCTAAATAATTAAACTATAGCCAATTATTCTCTAAATAATTAAACTATAGCCAATTATTCTCTAAGTAATTAAACTATAGCCAATTATTCCCTAAATAATTAAACTATAGTCAATTATTCCCTAAGTAATTAAACTATAGTCAATTATTCCCTAAATAATTAAACTATAGTCAATTATTCCCTAAATAATTAAACTATAGCCAATTATTCCCTAAATAATTAAACTATAGTCAATTATTCCCTAAATAATTAAACTATAGCCAATTATTCCCTAAATAATTAAACTATAGCCAATTATTCCCTAAATAATTAAACTATAGCCAATTATTCCCTAAATAATTAAACTATAGCCAATTATTCCCTAAATAATTAAACTATAGCCAATTATTCCCTAAATAATTAAACTATAGCCAATTATTCCCTAAGTAATTAAACTATAGCCAATTATTCCCTAAGTAATTAAACTATAGCCAATTATTCCCTAAGTAATTAAACTATAGCCAATTATTCCCTAAGTAATTAAACTATAGCCAATTATTCCCTAAGTAATTAAACTATAGCCAATTATTCCCTAAGTAATTAAACTATAGCCAATTATTCCCTAAGTAATTAAACTATAGCCAATTATTCCCTAAGTAATTAAACTATAGCCAATTATTCCCTAAGTAATTAAACTATAGCCAATTATTCCCTAAGTAATTAAACTATAGCCAATTATTCCCTAAGTAATTAAACTATAGCCAATTATTCCCTAAGTAATTAAACTATAGCCAATTAATGAAAATATTAAATTAATATATAATTTATTCTATCAAAATAATCCTTTTATTCAGGCATATCATTTTTTTTTTTATTTATATAGTGCGTGAAATTTTCGCCTTACCTAATCTACTCATATTTTTACACTATTCATATTTTCTCATATTCAAAAATTTCAAATTTTAAAAAGGTTTCATTTTTTTTTTATTTATATAGTGCGTGAAATTTTCGCCTTACCTATTCTACTCGTATTTTTACACTATTCATATTTCCTCATATTCAAAAAATTTCAAATTTTAAAAAGGTTTCATTTTTTTTATTTATATAGTGCGTGAAATTTTCGCCTTACCTATTCTACTCGTATTTTTACACTATTCATATTTTCTCATATTCAAAAAATTTCAAATTTTAAAAAGGTTTCATTTTTTTTATTTATATAGTGTGTGAAATTTTCGCCTTATCTATTCTACTCATATTTTTACACTATTCATATTTTCTCATATTCAAAAAATTTCAAATTTTAAAAAGGTTTCATTTTTTTTTATTTATATAGTGCGTGAAATTTTCGCCTTATCCATTCTACTCATATTTTTACACTATTCATATTTCCTCATATTCAAAAATTTCAAATTTTAATTATAATTTAAATATTTAATTAATAGACCAATTATTAATCAATAAATATTAAATTAATTATTTAATATATGAAATTTTAAATAAATAACATAAATCTATAAATATACTCAAATGAGGTTTTTTTTTTTAATATATAAATTTAATATTTGTATATATATATATAAATTAATAAATATTTATAAATTATATATATATATATTTATAAATTATATATATATTTATAAATGTATATATATATATAGAATTTATAAATTAATTAAATATTTATATTTATATATATATTATTAATTTATGAATGTATATATATATATAAATTGAAAAATATAAATTATTATATATTTATAAATATATAATAACCTATATAATATTATAAATTTAATAATTAATAATTTGTAGGTCATAATTAATAATTACATATTGTATTCTAATGATTTTTAAATTAATAATAATATATAAATTAATAAGTAAGATAAAAAGAATTATGGATATGTAATATATTTAAATATATTATTAAGCAATAAATCATTATATTAATTAATCTAATAATTATTATATATATAATAATTATAAAGGTATTTATATACCTATTCAAATATATTAAATATTTATATATTAATAAATATTTATATATTAATAAATAGTATAAATATTAATACTAAATATATAAATTAGATAAAAAATTTATAATATATATATATATTTATAAATTAATAATATATTTATAAATCATATATATATATATATATATATTTATAAATTATATATATATTTATAAATTATATATATATATATTTATAAATTATATATATATTTATAAATGTATATATATATATAAAATTTATAAATTAATTAAATATTTATATTTATATATATATTATTAATTTATGAATGTATATATATATATAAATTGAAAAATATAAATTATTATATATTTATAAATATATAATAACCTATATAATATTATAAATTTAATAATTAATAATTTGTAGGTCATAATTAATAATTACATATTGTATTCTAATGATTTTTAAATTAATAATAATAGATAAATTAATAAGTAAGATAAAAAGAATTATGGATATGTAATATATTTAAATATATTATTAAGCAATAAATCATTATATTAATTAATCTAATAATTATTATATATATAATAATTATAAAGGTATTTATATACCTATTCAAATATATTAAATATTTATATATTAATAAATATTTATATATTAATAAATAGTATAAATATTAATACTAAATATATAAATTAGATAAAAAATTTATAATATATATATATATATATATTTATAAATTAATAATATATTTATAAATTATATATATATATATATTTATAAATTATATATATATTTATAAATGTATATATATATATAAAATTTATAAATTAATTAAATATTTATATTTATATATATATTATTAATTTATGAATGTATATATATATATAAATTGAAAAATATAAATTATTATATATTTATAAATATATAATAACCTATATAATATTATAAATTTAATAATTAATAATTTGTAGGTCATAATTAATAATTACATATTGTATTCTAATGATTTTTAAATTAATAATAATAGATAAATTAATAAGTAAGATAAAAAGAATTATGGATATGTAATATATTTAAATATATTATTAAGCAATAAATCATTATATTAATTAATCTAATAATTATTATATATATAATAATTATAAAGGTATTTATATACCTATTCAAATATATTAAATATTTATATATTAATAAATATTTATATATTAATAAATAGTATAAATATTAATACTAAATATATAAATTAGATAAAAAATTTATAATATATATATATATATTTATAAATTAATAATATATTTATAAATTATATATATATATATATTTATAAATTATATATATATTTATAAATGTATATATATATATAAAATTTATAAATTAATTAAATATTTATATTTATATATATATTATTAATTTATGAATGTATATATATATATAAATTGAAAAATATAAATTATTATATATTTATAAATATATAATAACCTATATAATATTATAAATTTAATAATTAATAATTTGTAGGTCATAATTAATAATTACATATTGTATTCTAATGATTTTTAAATTAATAATAATAGATAAATTAATAAGTAAGATAAAAAGAATTATGGATATGTAATATATTTAAATATATTATTAAGCAATAAATCATTATATTAATTAATCTAATAATTATTATATATATAATAATTATAAAGGTATTTATATACCTATTCAAATATATTAAATATTTATATATTAATAAATATTTATATATTAATAAATAGTATAAATATTAATACTAAATATATAAATTAGATAAAAAATTTATAATATATATATATATATATATTTATAAATTAATAATATATTTATAAATTATATATATATATACATTTATAAATTATATATATATTTATAAATGTATATATATATATAAAATTTATAAATTAATTAAATATTTATATTTATATATATATTATTAATTTATGAATGTATATATATATATAAATTGAAAAATATAAATTATTATATATTTATAAATATATAATAACCTATATAATATTATAAATTTAATAATTAATAATTTGTAGGTCATAATTAATAATTACATATTGTATTCTAATGATTTTTAAATTAATAATAATAGATAAATTAATAAGTAAGATAAAAAGAATTATGGATATGTAATATATTTAAAT
>CAKOGF010000059.1:0-47538 GCA_933228935.1 Pemphredon lugubris
GATGCATATATTGTTCATTATAACTTAAGGCTCTCAGAAAGTAACTAGATTTAGTCCCACGTGGTTATATATCTTCTAATTGGGTATACAGTTTAGAAGAGAAGCTAATATATTATCTATTCTAAACACGCTGATAATTTGTCGTGTATTACAATTTCCAAGCTATGGTGACTCTATAGCCTTGATGGAGGTTATAAAATCAAATAGCTTTGAGTTACTCAGCAGAAAAGAAGCCAAGTGCCGGCCATTGCTTTTATATCTGTCATTGGGGCCACTCGAGGAAGCCTTTACTTTCCAGCTTCCTTGGATGAACAGGAAGTCATCGCTCCCTTCCAAAAGTACCAGAAGGCTTACACCGAGATCCAGTCATACAGAGACTTCATGGATATAACAAAGAACGAACTGAACCAAATCCTAACTAGCTACGATGCTAAGGAAAACCTTGTTGCTTACAAAAGCTTCCCCGATCTCCTCTATCGTGCTTATTTGAAGCTTACTTACGCCGATGGCCAGGCAAGAATGTTAAAGGACCAAGTCAGCCTCACATCCTATACCGTTGGAGATATCGACTACAAAGAGAACTGCGACGACGAGGTTGCTCACGAGATGCGCCAGACAGCTTCAGCAATGGCCGAGCAAGAGTTTAAGGGGTTTATAAAAGCCTGTGTCTCAAATACCAGACAGAGGTGGCCAAAGTAACCCAGACTTTCAAACTTCCTCCAACCTAAAGAAGTCAGCCGAATTTGCCCCTGAGGTGAAAAATAAATTACCTTTGTCGGGTTAAGTATATCCTACCCAAATTCAATTAAGCTTGTAGCCTTCAAAAATATACCCTCCTACACCTTTTTATCGCTTGAAGCACTCTTTGTTTAAAAGAAAAGGCTATTTTAATATGAATACCCTCGACCCAATAGCTAAAACTATATTAAGTAAAGTTCTAAAAATAGCTTTCTGAAATGCTTTTTTGTTTTTAAGTAAAATTTCCAAAGTATAATATAATTTCTTCTGATAAAACCCAATATCCTAGGGACATTATTTTATAAAATTCCCACCAATTTTAAAGTTGAACTATTTTCTCAAAGAGCTTTCAGCTAACTAACCTTGACGAAACTACATTGGCAACCTTACAAAGGCTTAACCCCAGGGGAAATGTCATCAACTAACTTAAGCGTACCTCCAAGCTAGTTCACACATCAGATAGAAGCCTTCAATGCTCAAAAATAACAGATCACCAAACCCTTATCACTATTAACTCTCATCATACTGCATAAGCTTTTTCACTTATAGTTCCTCGCCACTCTTTCAAAAGCAGAGTTACATCACATCAAATGCACTTCTTAAATTTTCTACAGGTACGGATAAAGCATACCAGAATTAAATGCTGCTACAATGTTAATATTACACATTATTCTAAATTTAGAAAATCCAATCTCTGATCACCCATGTTTTTATCCAATATTGACCAGTTTTTGATAACCCTATACTATATAGCAAAATTTGAAGATAAAATGAGGATTACCTTCGGTAATAGCTATGAAAGAATGTGTCCTATCCCAATCATTTGCTTTTTTATTTGGTTGATATACATATGCATCTGATGCATTCCATAGCACAGGAGATAATACCAATATTATGTATTTCAATATACACAAGGCTAACGAACCATGTATCCAAATAACAAATCTGCAAGCTATTGTAAAAATGCAGGACTTCAAGATAAATCATTAAATAAGGTATCCAGTATAAGGATTTTTATTAAAAGTATCTAATTGGCTCATAGGTGAAAATATTCTGCTGTGCACTGGGTAGAATCTTAGCCAAAAAACTCCAATCCACCATGCTGACAGCTTTGCTTGTTCTAGACATGTAATACCAGCTTATATATAATCTAAAAGTGGCTTTGACTCAAACCAAATTAATATTAATCTATACCCTTTTGTTTAATTTACCCTTCCCTGTTACCGTATGACATTCCTCTCATCTGGTAGCCTTTTCATCTCAAAAACGGCATGGAAATTGTTTTCCAGGCAATATGATTGTATTTTTAAAGCCAGAAAATAAAAGGCTATAGTCTGATCATAAAATTATGGTTGGAATAGCAAACTTTAATGAGTAATGATTAAAGATGCACCTTGCTGCTGTAACTGTGCTAAAAGCTGCAGTTACAGAAGAAAAGGGAAAGAGAAATCAATTCAAGATATTTTTATTGAAAAGAAGAGAAAGGGTTTTATACCTGTTGGTAGGCCACCAGGGGGTGGCATGTAGGAAGGGACTTTATGAGGCTGATTACATGTACCCATGACTGATTCTATTAGGACAGCATAGATGGATTACTTGGATGAGTAATTGACTGCATTGGAATATTTGATGGACATGGAAAAATTGCCCTTATTTGACAATGGTTGAATTGAGTCAGTAGGCAGGCTCTTATCCGACTTGTTAGGGGTTTGGCTTGTCACAACACCTTCCCCCCTTGGGTCCCAGGGACAGCTTCATCCAAGATGTTGGGGGTAGGTTGTCAGGTGCCCTGGCCCCATACTGCTCAAGTTGCTGCACTATTGTGGGGACAATACTTTCATGTTGTTTGATTCTGGCCTTGCATAGTTGTAGTTGGTTGTGATGCATCACCTTGTCCTTGCATTGCTTGCTGAGGGCTTGGACAAGGTAGGTGTTGTTTGGGTAGACTTGGAGGATGATGGCTGGGCCCACCTTCTCAGGTTGAAGCTTGGATTTATCTGGGTTTAGGACCCAGACCTCATCTCCTGTCTCAAATTGCTGAATGAGGGGACGCTCCATGGCCTTTATTTGCTTGGCCTCTCTCTCTGGTTGTGTGGACTGAATGGCAGCTACTTGGGGGTCATCTCTACTTGGTATCTTGGTGGGCATAACAAGACAGGCAACATTGTTAGTGGTTTTGATCTTGGGCTTGGTGCCAAACACCATCTTGTAGGGACTATACCCTGTTGCTGTGTTATGTTGTACCTGGCATACCATAAGTGCTGTAGGAAGATGAGTTGCCCACTTGGTTGGGTTGTCAGTAGACAGTTTGGCCAACTCTTGAGTTAGGGAACAATTAAGTTGTTCTATGTGCCTATTAGCCTGTGGAGATCAGGTTCTAGTGACAGTGTGGCTGATATTCTATTTGGCAGGATATACATAGGTTTTCTCTGCGGTGAGTTCCTTGCCTCTATTAGTAATCAGGAGATCTGGAGTGCCAAATTTAGAAATTATTTACTTACAAATGAATATTTGGATGTTGCTGCCTGTACAATAGTGGGTTGCTTGGGCCATAGTTCACTTTTTCAAATACTCAACAGTTGTGTGATGTACTTAATATTTTTATCTTTCCCTGTCACAGATATCAAATTATTGAGGGCCCAGACCTGAAGGATTTGCCTATAAATATGTGTAGTACAGATTTGGGTGGTGTTTGGCTCTTGGCAAACTTCTCACCTATCTCACACTGCTGTACTAATTTGAAGGTATCCCTGTATAGCAAGGGCCACCAATAATTAGTCCTTAGTAACTTGAATAGTTTGTGTGCTCTTGTATGGCCTAGATTTCTATGTTATCAAAGAACTGTATATAATCTTTGTGATACAGGAATATATAAGACACTGGTGCTATTGATTAACTTTTGGTAGAGACCACCATGGACTCAGCAAACAAGTGCTTGTTTTTACAAACCATGGTTTGAGTGAGTTTGATAGTGCCTCCAAAAAGCCTTTGTTCTTGTTGTGCATCACCAGGAGGGGCCAGTCACAATCAAATCCTGCTACTTCATTGGACTGCCACAGATACAGACAAGATAGTGCATTGAACGTCTTTAACTCCTCACCAGGTTTATACTCAATTTGCATTGGATATCTTTGGATTAGCTCTATCCATTTTACTTGGCAACGTGTAAGATTTACCTGGATTTTTAAGTACATAAGAGACATATGGTCAGTCATACAAGTAAACTATTTTTGTCAATCTAGATAACAACACCACTTTAGGAGGCAATAGACCATGGCTAACATTTTTTGTCATGGATTGGATACTGACACTTGCCATTGGTTAACTTACAGTAATTTTAAGCAACAGTGAGGTACTCTCCTTTATTGTTCTTAAATTTTAGAGCTCCTCTGATGGCCATGTATGAAGCATCAGTTTTTAGGGGCAGGAGGACATTCCGTCAATTATTTTTTCTTCAACAGATTTCAGTCAAATTTGATCCAACTATAAATTTCTTTATATGTAACTTTTTTATTTTTACAAAAGCAAAAAAATTGAAATATTCAAAAAATAAAAATTTATAAGTAAAACTTTATTTATTTTTTTACTTTCAAGTTTTATTTTGAGTTTTTTGTTAGTAAAAATAATTAAATTGGCTTTTAAAAAAGTGTTTTTTAAAAAAATCAGGCCTGCTGAATAGAAAATAATAATTAAAAATATTAAAAATATATATTGAAGTTTTCATTGATAAATAAATAAAATTTCAAGCTTTTTATTTTTGTAAAAATAAAAAAGGTACATATAAAGAAATTTATAGTTGGATCAAATTTGACTGAAATCTGTTGAAGGAAAAACAATTGACGGAATATCTTCCTGCCCCAGTTTTTAGCTGATAATCTCTATCCCACATAGAGTACTAGTGTAAGGGCAATTTCATGAGATTTATTTGAGTTGCCTGAAGTTGTAGTTGCAGAGGGAGGTCCACTAAAACTTTGTGTTCTTGCCAGTGATTTGCAACAAGGGGCAGTTAGCATGCTACATTTCAGAATAAATTAATGGCAATAGGCTACCATACCCCGGGAGGTTCCAAGCTCTGAGCAATCTCTTATTGTTGGAATGCCTTGAATAAATTTGAATTTATCAGGGTCCAGGCACATATCTTTCACACCAACAAGGTGGCCAAGGAATGACAGCTCCTGCCAGTAGAACATGCACTTGGACAGTTTAGCCAACAGCCTATTTTCCTTGAGGGTTTTTAGGGCCTAGTGAAGGTCAATTTAGGTTGCCCCTTGGTTGGGTTGTATACAATGATGTTGTCCAGATATACAAGTGTGTGCTTTCCAATATGTTTGGCAAAGACTTCATTCATGTACCTGACAAAGGTGGAAGGTATGTTGGTCATGCCAAAGTTAAGGACTACACACTCAAAGGACCCAAACTTGGTTTGAAAGGCTAATTTTGGCATGTCTTCTTCTTTGAATCCAACTTTATTGTAACCTGCAGTTAGACCAATATTGGAGAAATATGTCACGCCTCCCAGGGCACCAAAGAGTTTGTCAAGTAGAGCCAGAAGGATCAATTCTTGTAAGGTACTTCATTTAAGGCACAATAGTCTGTCACAAGCTGTAGAGAACCTTCCTTCTTGGCTATAAAGACATGGCAGCACCATAGGGAGATTGGGGGGACAAATGAGTTCCTTGCCCAGTACTTCCACTAGATGTTTTTTTAGGATGTTATCTTTGTTAGGAGTTAAATTATATATAAGGTGTGCCTTGAGTAAACTGCCTTTGAGTTGGATTGAATTTTAAATGTGCCAATAGGGCAGTAGACTGGGGAGAGTCTCTTGAAAGTCCCTTGAATACTGTTTAACTATAAGAAGAATTTCTTTTCTCCCTCATAATGAGTATCAATGGAGTGAAAATTGATGACTTCATAGTTACAGAAGTTCCAAACAATTTTACCAAGGTCATCTTTTTTTCTGAATCTTGGTAATCCTCATAAAGATGTAGTCACTGAGAAGCTTGTTGGAAGAACTGGGATAGATGTGATGGTGGATATCCCCTTTCTCTACAGTGAAGATAGGCATGAATTAATCCACATGATGGTCATTTTTCTTTAACCAGTTAAGTCAAAGGGCAATATGATATTGTGTGAAACTCAGGGCAGGTGCTCCAATGGAACTTTTGATCTTTTATAGCTGTATTATGAAAGGTTTGATCTCCTCATGTATGAGCAACAAGTGGCCCTTGGCAATTTTAACCCTTTTGATGCTGCTAGGAACAGTTGGGAGCTTCATGGTTTTGACAAGCTTTTTGTTTACCAGGGTGCAGTTGGCTCTCAAGTCCAGCAACGCGAGCCCCTTGTAAGTTCAAAAGTGGAAATGATAGGACATGAGTTTATTGCTGTTATTTGCAGTGGCAAAGAGCAAAGCATTGCCTGAGGGTACTTTGCACATAGTGATTCTGTCTACCTCTTGGGGATGGAATTCAGGCAATACAGGTTGCAAGTTGTTAGTTGGGGCTGGGGACCCTGGCTCGCTTATCAAGTCCTCTGGTTGTTTCCTGAGTCCTCTGGTACTGGTTTGTGCTACTGCGGAAGTTAGTTTGGTTACTTTGTGCACAGAGACTGTGAACTGAGGATAATTGTATGGTTTGTTGGCATGCTGCACACAACCAGAATGAAAGGGGCAAGATGTCTTGGCCTGAGTCTTCTCTGAGTGTGCTGCTCTTGTGTGTTTGTGCAGGGAGTCTGCAGTGCCTGCAGCCAACTCAACCTCATTGTATGTGCTGTCTAGGGTCACACAGTTGCACATGATCATATGTCTCTGGACATAGGATTTGAGCTTGTCCCAGAAGGCTAGAAAGGAAGAGGGGCTGTCAAAGATGATCTTGGGTGGGGCAGAGCATCAAAGTTCTTCTCAGGCGTGGATGTAAACTTTGACATTATCTGTTTGTTTTAACTTACACATTTCTTGAGCCACTAAGAATTCCGACATTTGTTTTACAAACTTGGCAAGGAAGGCCTCCTGGAACCTGTCCCAGGTTGGGCCTTCAATTGGAGTATGTTCATGCTATTCTGCTGACCAGAGAGTGGTGTCAGCTGTCAGAAAAATGGCTACTTCTGTAATCCAAGAGCATCTAGAACATTGCATTTGTTTCAACTTATAGTGCTCTGATCTTAAACAGGTATTGGCATTCTCTGTGCATAACCTGGAAAGAACCCAATCTCAGCAGTATGCAAGTGGGTGGCAATGTGGGCTGGAATAATGCTGGTACTGATTGCAGATGTCAGTGTGGTTAGACCTCCTGAGATGGAGATGGATTAAACAAGGCTGTGGGGATTAGTAGTCTGTTCCATAGAATAAGTCCTTCATGGACCACTGTGCTCACAGTTTAGGATTGCCATCCATTGGGGAGGGTATCTGTTAGTTGCTGGTGGCAGGCTTTCTGTGCGCAAGTGTGGATGGTAACTTTGTCTAAAAGTTGGTAGGAGGGGGAAACCTACCACTGCTACCATTTTTTAGAGCTGTGCTAAAAGCTGCAGTTACAGAAAGAAAAGAAAAGAAAAGATAAATTGATTCAAGATATATTTATTGAGAAGAGAAAGGGTTTTATACTCATTGATAGGCCACTAGGGGGTGGTACATGGGAAGAGGTTCTAAAGGTTGATCACTAGTACCCATGAATGATCCTATTAGAATAGCATTGGTGGATTACAAAAGATGGAAATAAATGAGGTATGATGATAAATTTATTATTGGAGATTTCCCTTATTTGGTAAAAAATGATTCAAGCCAGGAGGCAGTTTGCTGTCCAACTTGCTAGGAATTTGGCCTACCACAACAAAGATTTGGAGTTATCTTAATTTATGGTACTAGCCTATTACTTATGGAGGGTAGAGTAAACCAAAAGAAACCTTGGGGTTTTGGCTTACCTATCCCCATACAAGCACCATTGTCCAACGTATTGACCTAAACCCAAAGCTTTGAACACTGGCACAGGATAAACCCTGTTTTATGCATCAAACAGCAGCAACCTTGAATACTAAACCGTTTAGCTTTTTTAGACAGGCTATGCAAAAAAGCTATGGTTGCACCACTTTTTGGGTCTAAAACTGGCTCAAACGTAAGTCTTTTATAATAGTTTTTACAACTGTGTAGCAAGCAAAAGTTAAAAATAAAAGAGAATACGGATATCAAGAAAGGGGTTGAAACCTTTGTGGTGGGTCACGAGAAATTGGCCCTGATATTGAAGTCAATTTTTTTAATGTGGATGAACAACAAAAGTGATCCTAAATAAGACCTTCATAGGGGATCCAAATTCCTTATTGGGCAGTACCATCAGTAAGGGAAACAATTTTTATTTCCTTAGCTAGACAGCAGGCCAATTAACTTCCTGGGTAGCATGTGCTAGTTTGGGTTCAGTGTGATAATATTAAAGATAGGGTAAGGATTGCATAGATTGGATAAAATAGAACTTGGTTTTTTAAAAATTTTAAACTAGAGCCTAAGCATTGGTTCAAGTGAAATGCTTAAAAGGCATATTTAGCTTATCAAACTAGCAGCAATAGAATCTTTGGTTTGAATGAATCGCCTGATCCAAGTGGAAGCTAGACATCTCCAAGTGAACCTTGATTGGAAAAGCATCCCCCTAATTATGATGTTATGGGAGGATTCTATCATTAAGATTGATAAAGGTTAGTGAAAGATCAAAAGATTTGACCACCTAGATAGTTGTTCATATAGTTCAGTAACAGGGGTACTAAATTTGATATTCCAAGCCATCTAGATGCCATGATACAGCAGAAGTGCTGAATTGGACTTGTGGCATAACCAGATGCCTGGACATAATTTTATTGCCCACTTGTAATACACATACTGAATCAGATCTCTACAAATGCTTTCAGACTTGATAATTATTTGCCTAATTAAACCTATAAACCGGATCTTCAGTTTGGTAGAGTTCAGTGGATCCAACGTAGAATTATTTTAGATGGATTGTTTTAGCTTTGTTGTGCACTCACAAGGACTTGGCAAGGAGGGCACGGCGGAGAAATCCTAATGGTAGGATTGAGGTCGTACTAAGCCAAAAAATTAGCAGAGAGGAAGCAAGAAGGGGATGTTTACCTTGCCGCTGCTATTACTGAACATGTAATAAATCAACTCCTCTAGAAGCGTCTAGGGAGGGTGCGCTGAAGTACAAAGAACATACGAGAAAGAGAGTATGTAGAACTTAGATTTTATTAAAAATAGAATGGGAATATATACTGTGAATAGGCACCACAGAATACAGTGGGTTAATAGGATCACTTGCCACTTGTACAAGTGGGAAGGGGATCCTGACAGTCAGGCGTGAATCCAGAAATTGATACCGCTCCTTTTATGGGAGGGGTATAATTTTGCGTACCAAAGTCAAAAGATAAGGGTTTTGAATCTTCCCATAGATTTGAACCCACCTCAGGCAAAATCAACACAGTCTGAATGTTGCCATTCACGACATTGCTCCCTCCTAGATTGGCCTGAGGGGGGTATACTTGCGTAAGAACTTAGCGTGGATACAGGCAAAAGGATGTCTGCTGGACAAAAGTTTGATGGTGTACTTGGAACCTCTTCTGAAGGTGACTTCAAGGGGGCCAATCCAAAGGGAATCAAGTTTATGAGCACAACCTCCGACTTGATGTTGATAGTAAAGTACATGATCACCTATTTGGAACTCAGGAAGGGGGCCCTATTGGCATTATCAGGAGTGAGTTCTAACATCTTGGTCTTGTAGGCAGTAGTATAGGCGGTGGCTTGGATATCAATGATTTGGTTAACTAAGGATTTGATGTGCAGCTCAGGATCCTCAGAGGAGTCAGCTTCAATCAACGGAGTCCCTAGCAGAGAAGGGGTAGTGGCCTCCCAACCATATAACATAGCAAAGGGAGAGAATCCAGTGACACAGTGCCCACTGAGGCAATAAGCAAAGAGAGCTGCCAGTAAATACAGATCCCAGTTTTTGCATGATAGATACTAGGGAGGAGTTAGCCCTCTCAACCATCCCATTGGTTGAAGGGTTATAAGGGGTAGAGAAGAACTGATGAGATCCTAGTGCTTCTACAACTGACGCGACTAACCAAGCATTGAAATTGGAACCATTATTAGAGAGAAGGACTTGCGGGCATCCGTGTTGATAGAAAATATCTTGAAGGAGAAAAGTGGCTGTTGTCTTTGCAGTTATGTCTTTAGTTGGCCTGGCCTCAACCCATTTACTGAAGTGGTCCACAGCCAACAGAATGAACCTGCAGCCAGAGCGAGATTGAGGTAGAGGGCCAACTGCATCTATGCTGATGGTATGGAAGGCATGTTGTGGGGGGACTAGTTTGAACTCATGAGCAGAGGCGCGGGGACGTTGGAGCTGGCAATCATGGCAACTTGCAAGTACATCGGGAATTAGTAAGCGTAGGTTTTCCCAATAGTAGTGCTTCTGTAGCCAGTCATAAGTTTTAGACATACCACCATGGCCAGTATCTTTGTGAGCTTGAAGGACCAGGGAGAGACAAAGACTAGGGCGGATATATGGTAAGTATTGGTGGTTGACTTTCTTGAATAATTGGTGGTCTCAGATCAAGGTGTCTTGAGATAGCTTCTGTAAGGCTAAACGTACTTCCTCTGTTTCACCATCCCAAGCAGAAGGATAGCCGATTAGTTCATATAGCCGATCAGCTTCTGCGGGGTGGAGGGCTAAGATGGGCATACAAGATAGTCCATCCGCATTTTGGTGCTGGATTCCAGGTTGATGAATCACCGTGAAGTTGTAACCTTGCAAGTGGAGAGCCCATCTGGCCAGACGTCCTTCTGGTTCCTTCAACTGTTGTAGCCATTTGAGGGACGCGTGATCAGTAACTACTGTGAAGTGGGTGCCATATATGTAATGTCTGAATTGCTTGACGGCATACAGGACGGCTAGATACTCTTTTTCAGTAACACTGTAGTTCTTTTCATGTTTGTTCAGAACCCAGGAGGTGTAAGCCACAGGGTGATCAACACCCTCATCATCTAGCTGGGCAAGGATGGCCCCAATAGCCAAGTCACTTGCATCAGTATAGAGGATGAACTCCTTGTCATAGTCAGGATATACCAAGATGGGGGCCTCTTTAAGTTTCTGTTTTAACCCCTCAAAGGCCTGTTGTTGGCTGGACGTCCATTCAAAAGGAACGTTACGTAGGAGCTGCACCAGAGGTTCACTGAGATCTGCAAAGTTGGGGATAAACTGTTGGTAATAGCCCATCATTCCCAGGAAGACTTGAACTTCACGCAAATTGATGGGTGGTAACATTCTATCAATAGCCTCTACTTTCTTTGGCATGGGTCTGATGCCTGTCTGAGTAACTTTGTGTCCCAGGAACTCTAAGCGCTCTTTAAAGAAGGCACACTTAGAGGGCTTGAGTTTAAGCCCTGCTTCTCGGATCTTGATGAAGACTTCTTTGAGGTGGGACAGGTGGTCAGTGAAGGTGGCACTGAAGACAGTTATGTCATCTAAATAGACCAGGACACATGAAAGTTTGAGATTGCGGAGGATGGAATCCATGGCCCTTTGAAAAGTAGTGGGAGCATTGCAAAGTCCTTGTGGCATGCGAGTGGGCTCAAACAATCCTTCTGAGGTAATGAGAGCAGCCTTTTGTCTGCCTTCAGGGGAGAGATCAACCTGCCAATATCCAGATGCTAGGTCCATAGCAGAGAAGAACTTAGACCCACCAAGACACCTGAGTGCATCATCAATGCGTGGTAAGGGGTAAGAGTCCTTCTTAGTCAAGGAGTTTAGGCGACAATAATCCATGACAATGTGGTGTCCACCATTCTTTTTCTTAAGAATCAGCAAGGGGGAAGCCCATGGACTCTGAGAAGGGGCTAGAAGACCAGCATCCAGCAGTTGCTTAAGTTCTTTGGAGACCTGAGCATCTTTGACCCTACTATGGCAATATGGCTTAGCATAGAAGGGGGGAGCATCACCTGTATCAATCTGATGTATGACACCCTTAGCTAGACCATAGTCAGTGCTGTCTTTAGCAAAGATATCCGAGAACTGATCTAAAAGAGCCAGTACTTCCTTTTGTTGCACAGGAGAGAGCTGGGGGAAGTCCTCAGCGGTGAACAGGGATAATACGTGAGGTTTGTCTTTGGGCAAGTTGAAATCATCAAATGTACCAAAGGGGTGTAGCGACAATACATCAGTGGCATTAAGAAGGCGTCCATGACCAACTACCTGTCCTCTAGACACTGTAATAGGTTGGGGAGTTAAATTAGCCAACAGCAGATGGATAGGCTCCTTATGGGAAACATCCAGAATGCCTGGGCATAGATGAGGCTCCAAATGGCCTAAAGAGGACGGGGAGTACAACTCCAGGAAGGTGCAGTTGGGCAACTTATAGGAGATTTGAGAATCCATTATAACTTGGGAACCCAGAGGGATTGTAACAGCTGACGTGGCTAAAAGGGGGACACCTTCAGAAGCGTCACAAGAAGAAGGGGGACACTTCATGTTGGAGGAATGGGTGCAGTATTTCAGAGTGAAGATACCAGATGGATATTCTAACAAGCAGGTCTTCAGGCTTTTCCAAGAAGTTTATCGGGTTTCTCAAATATAAGCGGGATCTTGTACCCAAGGATAGAGAGGTACCCTTCCTTCAAATTGATGATACCATTGTACTCACGTAGGAACTAGATCCCAATTAGCAGGTCATAGCTGTTATTCTCCAGTACCACGGCAGGGGCAGCTAAAAGAAGCTTTCCAAACCTCATAGGCAGAGCAGAATACGCACCAAGGGCTCTGGTCATAGATAAGCCAGCTGTACCATAAGTCTGGTGATAGTTGAGGTCTGGAGCCAATTTGAGCTTTTTAACAAGTTTAGACAAGACAACTTTAACGGGGGATCCTGTATCTAGGACAGCTTTAATCTTAACCTTCTGCACAGATATTTCTATTCAAGTTGTGGTACGCCAAAAGGAGGAAGGACTGTTAAGACATTTTGTGCTTCAGCCAATTCCTTATCCCATTTCTGGATCATGCACCTTAAACCAGGGAATTCCTTATAAACCGTTTGTAAGGGGAGAGCAATAGTGACGTTTTGAAAGACAGCGTCAGCTACTTCAGCGGCTTCTTCTGATGACTCTACAAGGACAGGGGCCCTAGCAGCTTGCGTGAGGTATGGACAAGCAACTACATTTTTAGCTTTACGGGAAGGCTTGGTGGTAGTAGTTGTTTTACCAGAACATAACTTGTAGGGGACCACAATGGTCTCAGGTACCGCTAAGACAGAATAGCCATAGGCCTCCTGGTCTTCTGCATCATATTCACTAGCATCTGATTCATCAGAGATATCATGGAATAGATGTAGAATGGGAGGAGGTAGAGCTGCAGATCCTGATAACACAACAGACGGAGGGGGGGGAGACTGAAGATTTGAGTCAACCAAGAGCATCTCCGCCTCTAGGTTGACGTCCCTTTTCCCGTGTGTGACCTGGGATCAGCTCCCTCAACCTTAGGGTTGGTGCACACGCAGGAATGGTGCCCAACCACACCGCAGTTGTGACACCCTTGGCGCTTAGGCTGGTTTTGGGCATCCATAGTCAAGATGCGCGGGGCCCGGGAAGATGACCCAGAGGAGAAAGCAGCCTGGCTTTCTCTAACTACTGTCCCAGAGTGTGTGAGGTGCATATCCTGTAAGAGAGTCTTAATACTCTTCATGGAAGTAAGTATGGCTTTGTGAGCTTTGAAGTGGAGACAAAGGAGCTGATTGACTTTGAGGGCTTGGGCACATGCAGTATAGGCTTTGTGAGTGGTCAGTTGCCTGCTAGTGATGAGTTGTTGACCCTCCATATAGAATCTATCAGCAAACTCAGCCAACGTTTCTTTTGGCTTAAAGGCTATATGCATGAAGGCATCTTTCTTGACTTCTAGACTGAGGTCTCCTCCAAACTTGTCAGTTAGCAGTTGCTTCATATCTTCCCAGGACGTAATAGACAAAAGTTCAGGAACAACTACTTCTTGACAGGTAGAGTGGAGGCAGGTCAGGATGTGCTCCTTCTTTACCTCATCAGAGGCTCTCCTCATTGCAGTCTTGTATATAGTAAGGAACACGGCTATGGTAGAGGTCTTAGGATCAAACACCTGTTTGAAAGTGGGTTTGAAGTGGGCCTCAGGAATTGGCCCAGTATTATTGTTACTATCTACCATATTAATATGTGGGGAGAAGTTGGCCTCTGACTTGGCAGGAGACTGGAGGGTCCATAACTGGCAAAAACTCCCTTCAAGGATGTCTAGGGCCTCGCGATTTCAAACACCTTCACTTGCTGTGGCTGAGATGTTTGTACCTAAAGTGTCAAGGTATTGTCCCTGATTTGTGACCACAGTAGATAGCTCAGCAATACTGGAGGTCAAAGCGGGCCAACAGATAAACAGGGAGAGAATCAGTCATTTACAGAGTCAATCAACTCATTCAGCTCCTGGAAGTCCTTGTCTAGGTTGGAGTGAGCGTCCTTGAGGCTATCCACTTCATTAGCCATGGCAACCAACTCATTAGCACAATGGATACAAGATTGTCCATTAGTGCCTGGACAGCATCCGTCAGCCAAGGATGCCTCATGAGAAGTGTAAAGCTTTCTGGGTTGATAGCTCTTATGTTCACGACTATGACTCTTAAGTTGTTAGTCGGGACCTGTGAATAAAATCCTACCTGTCCTTTTCTACAAGGACTTCTCAAAGAGTAGGAAGTGAACTTTATTGTGTTTTTATTTACGAAGTCTCTAGCCCGGCTGGCCTACGAGATTTCTGATAAAGGGGTGATAAAGGTTGTCTTTTAGGGCCCTCAAGTGGTACTTTAAATACCGCTCTGGGTGTAGTGTGGTGGCCTCTTGTCAGGTTTCCGAGCATCTGGTCCTAGCTGTGATCCTGTTCAGCTGACTTGCGATGGTCCGATTGGTTATGACAAGTGGTGTAGGGTTTGGGAGAAGGCAAGATCAGGCCTCTCCTGTACAGCTGGCCTCTTGGCGTACGCTGGTTGGTTGGATGTGTGAGCCACTTGATTGACTGAGGAATAATCTCGGGATTTTCCGGCGGGGAATGGTTAGGGATTTACTGGCGGAGAATAGCTCGGGATTTTCCGGCGGGAAATAGATAACAATATACTGGCAGAGAGTAACTCAGAATATACTGGCGGAATATGGTGCTAAGACTACTGCGTAGTAGATCGGAACTTACGACATGATCATGTCTGGTTCGAATCTGGCGATTGAGTCGATTATGTGTCGAACAAGGGATTTACCGCCGGTAAATCCCCCCTGAGTTGTTATGATGCTTATCAGTTGGACATCGAGGATAGAATAGATGGAAGCTGTGAATGCCAGGGATGATCCAGATATTATAGTTGATTGACTAATGTCCCAATAGATTTGCCGGCGGAAATTACTATGTAATAGATTTACTGGCGGCAATTGGCTATCCTGGGGATTTGTCGGCGGTAAATGATGATCTGATAATTACTGGCGTAAAACAACTAACAGAGGATTTACCGCCGGTAAATCCCCATGGCACTGCTAATCAGTGATTATCGACTTTGCTATACCAGTTTGCTTGACCATCATTGATAGTCAATTTTGGCTGTCTTCACATTTCCCCCCTCTTGACTATAAATAGGGGTTGAGATAACTGATTCCACCATGTCTTCCATTTCTTCGTCTGTGACCAATCGTGAGCTCTACAAGGAGTTCCTGGCGTCCATGACGCCTCAGCGTAGAGAGAGCTTCCGTCGCCTGGACAAGGAGTCCAGGAAGGACATGTATTATGGGTGGAAGGCGCGCCGGGCGCACCACCCTAGTACCGAGTCCGAAATCTCCTGGTCTGACACGGCCCAAAGTGCCTCAGTTGCATCTGCAGCAGGGGGGCAACATAGCCTTCTGCTGCAGTCGGACTCTGGCGCTGGGCCTAGTCAAGGCCGTGAGATCCCTGTTGTGTCTCCCTCGCGTCCCCTGGACGCTCTGTCCGTCCTTTCCTTTGGTGGGGCTCTGGAGGAGGGCGCTCCAGTGACGGAGTTCGACCCTGACCATGTGAATTATAATGTTCTAGAACATTATAATTCTATGGCCATGTTGGGTGAATTCCTGTACTGTTTGACGCGCCTCCGCCGGAGTCTGGACCTTCGTCGTCGCCTGGTGACTGCCGAGCAGTACCACCCACCTGCCGTGAGGGATATCGCCTCCCGCGAGTTGGCCTGGCCCTTGGAAGGGGTGGTCACTAGACCTCCCCGATCAGAGGTCTGGCTCTTCTCTGAGTATGAGCGGGTGGTCCACTTCAACCGCGCCGTAGTGCGGGTGTGGTCCATGGAGTGGCCTGCGTCCCCTGGTAGCCATGCTGGCTGGGGGATCCGGTTCAACGACAACAGCCACGCTCGGCTGGGGTGTGCAATTCGGGTGGCGATCCGCCAGCTGGGCACTCGGGACCCTTCCTGTTACCTGCCTGCGATGGCCCTGTTGGGGAACCTATTCCTTGTGCCTAAGGATAGCCTTCCGCAGGGTACCCTGGAGGACATGGAACCGATCCTGGAGTATTACCGGGCGGAAATACTCCGGCAGAAGCGTCCTCTTCCCAAGGGGATCACGGCTGAGAACTTCCTGGTGGAGTGTCTTGTTCTGGGCGCCTGCTTCCCCATCGAGTGTGGGTTGGGTCGGCTCAGCTCTCCTGAGATGGGGGTGACTTCGCCTTTCTTGGCCTGGGACCGCCTCCAGCCTGCTTGTCGCCAGATGTGGCTTCGGGACGTGACGGTTATGTACCAGGTGACGGGGGTGCATAACTTTGGGGACTACGAAGAAGTACCTGAGCAACAACAGCCTGCTGAGTAGTGTATCAATAAACGCTGCCTTCTTTACTTATTTGTATTTGCTTTTTATTTTATTTTTCTCTTTTTATTTTTATTTTCTTTGTTTGTTTTATTTGTTATTTCCGGGGCTGTTCACTTGGAACAACCTATTTGTTGGTACTTGGTGTAGTTGCATTGTTGTTTAGGTGTAATGGAAATCAATTGTAGATGCTGTGATAGAGGGGATAAGGAAGGTAGTAGTTGTGTCTTTAATCGTTGAAGGATTTAAAAGGGCGGAGGAACTTAGCGTGGACTCTGTTAGCTAGTTTCCCTGTATCCTCCTCCTTTATAGTATAACCATCAGGGGAAGTCTTTTCAATGATCTCAAATGGCCCTTTCCAGAGTTCCGCTAACTTGTGGGATTGGCCAGCACCGCGGGTGTTGCAGAAGGCGACCCTCTCCCCTACCTCAAAATTGGGCAGTGGGGCACGAGAGGCCTCTGATTTACTATGTCTGAGAATCCCTTTCCTTAATGAGTTGTCAAATGCAGCTGCTTGGAGTTTGATGAGGACGTCAGTAAGTCTTTGTAGATAAGCAGGGTATGAAGTCAACCCCGGGTCCTTAGTAGCAGAAAACAAGACCGGGGGGATCCCTGGGTGACGCCCATACATCAGTTGGAAAGGGGACACCCCTGTGGCAGAGTGTTGGGAAATGTTGTACGCAAAGGCAGCTGAGCGGAGGAAGACGTCCCAGGATGCCAAGCGGTTGGTGGCTAATTTGCGGAGGATCTGTGTAAGGGTGCCATTTGCCCGTTCCACCATCCCATTGGTTTCGGGGTGGTAGGGGGTAGAAAGTACCCCGCGAACCCCCATAAGTTCATTGATTTTGGCAATTACATGCGCTGTGAAGTTGGTGCCATTATCTGATAGCAGAAACTGGGGACACCCATGCCGGAGGATAATATCCTCAAGAACAAATCGTGCAGTGGACTCGGCATCTACCTTTCGGAGCGCCCGTACCTCAACCCACTTGGTGAGATGGTCGATAGCCACGATAACATACTTGAATCCAGAGTTGCTACGTGGCAGCGGCCCCACCACATCCATGGAAACAGTGTGCCAGGCGAAGTGTGGTTTCACTAGCCGGTAGGTGGTAGCCTTTGCCAAAGGCTTGTGCGACTGGCACTCTAAACAACAGTCCAGGAGCTCCTGTATGTCGAAGTTCATGGCCTCCCAGAAATATGATCGGGAAACGAACTCCTTTGTTTTCTTGAAACCACCATGGCCTACTGCCTTGTGTGCTGCAGCTAGGATGGAAGTACGGTCCGACGGTGGAGGGTAGACTCGTCGTTCGCCCTGTATGACTTTATAGAGAGTACCTTTCTCCTCTATGGTATCTTTTCTCAGTCCTGTGAGGATAGCCTGTACTTCTTCAGGCTCATCTGTATAGTGCCCGCTAACCATCTTACGAAAGAGTTGATCAGCAAGAGGGCTCACAATGGCTATAGTAGGAAGGCGGGACAGGCAGTCCGCGTTCTGATGTTTGGCCCCTGGGCGATGGAGGATCTCATAGTCCAGTGCTTGTAGTTTGAGGGCCCAGCGGGCCAGTCGTCCCTCAGGCTCACGTAAGTTCTGTAACCAGGCCAGGGAGGCGTGGTCAGTGATGACAGTAAACCTAACCCCATGAAGATACACCCGAAACTGCTTACAGGCGTAGATTACTGCCAGACATTCCCGTTCCGTTACAGTATAGTTTCTTTCGTGGACGTTCAAGGTCCGGCTGGCATACGCAACGGGATGTTCATGGCCTTGGTCGTCTGACTGGGAAAGTACTGCTCCTACCGCTGTCAAGGAAGCGTCGGTGTGTACTACAAATGGTTTGTCGAAGTCTGGATATCGAAGGATGGGCTCGCTGGCAAGGGAGGTCCGTAGAGTATCAAAAGCTTCTTGGCATTGGCTACTCCAATTGAACTCTACCCCCGCTTTTAACAAGTGAAACAAGGGTTCGCCAGTGGATGCAAAGTGTGGTATGAACCGACGATAGTAGCCAACCATACCCAAAAAAACCTGGACATCCCTTTTGCTGTCAGGGTGTTTCATGCAGCTGATGGCCTCTATCTTCGCAGGCTGAGGGCGTAGACCTGTATTGTCTATGACAAACCCAAGATATTCTAGCTGATCTTTGAAGAACTGACATTTGCGGGGCTTAATCTTCAGATTAGCCAACGAGAGCCGTTGGAAAACCTCCTCCAAGTGTTGAAGATGCTCTGAAAAAGTGCGGGAGAAGACGTTGATGTCATCAAGATATACCAGGACACAGGAAAGCTTGAGGTCACCAAGTATGGTATCCATAGCACGCTGAAATGTAGCAGGGGCGTTGCATAGCCCTTGTGGCATCCTGGTGGGCTGGAATAGCCCAGAGCTGGTGATGATGGCACACTTCTCTTGCTCTTCGGGGGGGAGGTCAATTTGCCAGTAACCTGATATCAGATCCATGGCCGAGAAGTATTTGGCCCCACCAAGTTTGTCTAGTGCGTCATCTATCCGAGGTAGGGGGTAAGAATCTTTCTTAGTGATCTTGTTTAATCGTCTATAGTCTATGACAACTCGGTTTGAACCATCCTTCTTCTTGACAATGAGGACAGGTGAGGCCCAGGGACTCTTGGAGGGGATCAGCATGCCACGTTCAATCAATAGTCGGATCTCCTCTGTCACCGTCTCTTCAGCAGCCTTAGACCTCCTAATAGGTCTAAGACAAATGGGCCGTTCCCCTTCAGTGTCAATGTGATGCTGTACATCCGTAGCACATCCAAGATCAAAGTCGTCTTTGGCAAATATCTCCCGATACTTCTCAAAGAGGGCAATGGCCTTTTCCTGTTCTTCTGTAGTTAAGTTTGCCAAACTTTCCAGCGGAACTAGAGAGTGAACCCCAAGGTCCCCTTCATTAGGTAATCCAAGTTCGCTTAGGGTTCCCAGTGGTCTCGTGCTGCTGTACTCAGAAGAAGGGATTAGATGTATGTAAGCCACTACTTGATTCTTCTTGATTTCGATGTTCTCCTTCTGGAGGTTAGCTAGCAGTACGCATATTTCCTGGTGCCCAGGCAAGATTATGCCAGGGGCGGCTATTGGTTCCAGACGAGAGCGACCCCAGGGTTGATGGATTTCGCCTATCAGCCCGGGGGGTATGTCTAGCGTCAACCCCGTTCCTACTACCCGTTGGCAACCGAAGGTCAGAGTTAGACTGGAGGTGGAGCAGAGAGGTATCCCCTTGTATTCCTTAGCGCTTCCTCTACTTGAGCAAGGCGGGCTTGCAGCTGCTGGACTGCATTATCACTAGCATCCAGTCGGTGGGCTGCATTCCCGATGTCTGTACTAACATCGTTCAAGAAACGTTCGGTGTTAGTGCATGAGGTGTGGACAGCTCTAAGCCAGGGGCAAGAGGCACCTCTTGCATCCATTGCTTCGTCTACCACCTGCTGCAGTCTGGCGTTTAGGAGGGCAATCAACTCATCAATGCGTGAGTGAGCGTTCCCCCCCCATGCGTTGATTTGCCAGGACCACAGCGCGGAGGTCGCCAAAGGCAGCGTTCATCCCAGACAGGGTGGAAGACCACTCCTGGCGGAGAGACATCACTGAGGAGCCAAGGGTGGCAAGCTCCAAGTTCTGTCGAGCAGTAACAATATGAAGGTGCTTGATACTGGGCTGGACAAAGGTGCTTAAAAAGTCCACACAGACGGACTGATCAGCCAGGCGCTCCTGGAGAAGCTGAATGGTAGCGTTCCTGAAACGGACGAACACTTCCCACTTAGCTTCCTGATTACGCAGGAACGAGAACACACCCAGCGCGCCATCAGGCTGCTCTCCAGGATAGAGAGAGAACCCACGGAGCAGCTGGTCTGCGGTCTGGCATACAGTGTCCCTGTCAAACCCTTGAGAACACAAGGGCCCAGCGGGGACAGGCGAGATCTGGATGAGCTCCCAAGGAAGGACCTCAGGGGGCTCAGTGACCACAGGCTCGCTGATATCGAAGTGTGCCTCCCGCTCCACGTCGCTGGTGATCATCTCATCACCAAACGCAGAGGAGAAGGCACAGGGCGGATTGGTGGCCAAGGGCGACCCTTGGCCTCTACTTGCGGTTTCTTGATTCATCAGGCTCCGACCACGATTTCGGTTGGGCTCCAATGTAAAGCTTTCTGGGTTGATAGCTCTTATGTTCACGACTATGACTCTTAAGTTGTTAGTCGGGACCTGTGAATAAAATCCTACCTGTCCTTTTCTACAAGGACTTCTCAAAGAATAGGAAGTGAACTTTATTGTGTTTTTATTTACGAAGTCTCTAGCCCGGCTGGCCTACAAGATTTCTGATAAAGGGGTGATAAAGGTTGTCTTTTAGGGCCCTCAAGTGGTACTTTAAATACCGCTCTGGGTGTAGTGTGGTGGCCTCTTGTCAGGTTTCCGAGCATCTGGTCCTAGCTGTGATCCTGTTCAGCTGACTTGCGATGGTCCGATTGGTTATGACAAGTGGTGTAGGGTTTGGGAGAAGGCAAGATCAGGCCTCTCCTGTACAGCTGGCCTCTTGGCGTACGCTGGTTGGTTGGATGTGTGAGCCACTTGATTGACTGAGGAATAATCTCGGGATTTTCCGGCGGGGAATGGTTAGGGATTTACTGGCGGAGAATAGCTCGGGATTTTCCGGCGGGAAATAGATAACAATATACTGGCAGAGAGTAACTCAGAATATACTGGCGGAATATGGTGCTAAGACTACTGCGTAGTAGATCGGAACTTACGACATGATCATGTCTGGTTCGAATCTGGCGATTGAGTCGATTATGTGTCGAACAAGGGATTTACCGGCGGTAAATCCCCCCTGAGTTGTTATGATGCTTATCAGTTGGACATCGAGGATAGAATAGATGGAAGCTGTGAATGCCAGGGATGATCCAGATATTATAGTTGATTGACTAATGTCCCAATAGATTTGCCGGCGGAAATTACTATGTAATAGATTTACTGGCGGCAATTGGCTATCCTGGGGATTTGTCGGCGGTAAATGATGATCTGATAATTACTGGCGTAAAACAACTAACAGAGGATTTACCGCCGGTAAATCCCCATGGCACTGCTAATCAGTGATTATCGACTTTGCTATACCAGTTTGCTTGACCATCATTGATAGTCAATTTTGGCTGTCTTCACATTTCCCCCCTCTTGACTATAAATAGGGGTTGAGATAACTGATTCCACCATGTCTTCCATTTCTTCGTCTGTGACCAATCGTGAGCTCTACGAGGAGTTCCTGGCGTCCATGACGCCTCAGCGTAGAGAGAGCTTCCGTCGCCTGGACAAGGAGTCCAGGAAGGACATGTATTATGGGTGGAAGGCGCGCCGGGCGCACCACCCTAGTACCGAGTCCGAAATCTCCTGGTCTGACACGGCCCAAAGTGCCTCAGTTGCATCTGCAGCAGGGGGGGCAACATAGCCCTCTGCTGCAGTCGGACTCTGGCGCTGGGCCTAGTCAAGGCCGTGAGATCCCTGTTGTGTCTCCCTCGCGTCCCCTGGACGCTCTGTCCGTCCTTTCCTTTGGTGGGGCTCTGGAGGAGGGCGCTCCAGTGACGGAGTTCGACCCTGACCATGTGAATTATAATGTTCTAGAACATTATAATTCTATGGCCATGTTGGGTGAATTCCTGTACTGTTTGACGCGCCTCCGCCGGAGTCTGGACCTTCGTCGTCGCCTGGTGACTGCCGAGCAGTACCACCCACCTGCCGTGAGGGATATCGCCTCCCGCGAGTTGGCCTGGCCCTTGGAAGGGGTGGTCACTAGACCTCCCCGATCAGAGGTCTGGCTCTTCTCTGAGTATGAGCGGGTGGTCCACTTCAACCGCGCCGTAGTGCGGGTGTGGTCCATGGAGTGGCCTGCGTCCCCTGGTAGCCATGCTGGCTGGGGGATCCGGTTCAACGACAACAGCCACGCTCGGCTGGGGTGTGCAATTCGGGTGGCGATCCGCCAGCTGGGCACTCGGGACCCTTCCTGTTACCTGCCTGCGATGGCCCTGTTGGGGAACCTATTCCTTGTGCCTAAGGATAGCCTTCCGCAGGGTACCCTGGAGGACATGGAACCGATCCTGGAGTATTACCGGGCGGAAATACTCCGGCAGAAGCGTCCTCTTCCCAAGGGGATCACGGCTGAGAACTTCCTGGTGGAGTGTCTTGTTCTGGGCGCCTGCTTCCCCATCGAGTGTGGGTTGGGTCGGCTCAGCTCTCCTGAGATGGGGGTGACTTCGCCTTTCTTGGCCTGGGACCGCCTCCAGCCTGCTTGTCGCCAGATGTGGCTTCGGGACGTGACGGTTATGTACCAGGTGACGGGGGTGCATAACTTTGGGGACTACGAAGAAGTACCTGAGCAACAACAGCCTGCTGAGTAGTGTATCAATAAACGCTGCCTTCTTTACTTATTTGTATTTGCTTTTTATTTTATTTTTCTCTTTTTATTTTTATTTTCTTTGTTTGTTTTATTTGTTATTTCCGGGGCTGTTCACTTGGAACAACCTATTTGTTGGTACTTGGTGTAGTTGCATTGTTGTTTAGGTGTAATGGAAATCAATTGTAGATGCTGTGATAGAGGGGATAAGGAAGGTAGTAGTTGTGTCTTTAATCGTTGAAGGATTTAAAAGGGCGGAGGAACTTAGCGTGGACTCTGTTAGCTAGTTTCCCTGTATCCTCCTCCTTTATAGTATAACCGTCAGGGGAAGTCTTTTCGATGATCACAAATGGGCCTTTCCAGAGTTCCGCTAACTTGTGGGATCGGCCAGCACCGCGGGTGTCACAGAAGGCAACCCTCTCCCCTACCTCAAAATTGGGCAGTGGGGCACAAGAGGCCTCCGATTTACTATGTCTGAGAATCCCTTTCCTTAATGAGTTGTCAAATGCAGCTGCTTGGAGCTTGATGAGGACGTCAGTAAGTCTTTGTAGATAAGCAGGGTATGAAGTCAACCCCGGGTCCTTAGTAGCAGAAAACAAGACCGGGGGGATCCCTGGGTGACGCCCATACATCAGTTGGAAAGGGGACACCCCTGTGGCAGAGTGTTGGGAAATGTTGTACGCAAAGGCAGCTGAGCGGAGGAAGACATCCCAGGATGCTGAGCGGTTGGTGGCTAGTTTGCGGAGGATCTGTGTAAGGGTGCCATTTGCCCGTTCCACCATCCCATTGGTTTCGGGGTGGTAGGGGGTAGAAAGTACCCCGCGAACCCCCATAAGTTCATTGATTTTGGCAATTACATGCGCTGTGAAGTTGGTGCCATTATCTGATAGCAGAAACTGGGGACACCCATGCCGGAGGATAATATCCTCTAGAACAAATCGTGCAGTGGACTCGGCATCTACCTTTCGGAGCGCCCGTACCTCAACCCACTTGGTGAGATGGTCGATAGCCACGATAACATACTTGAATCCAGAGTTGCTACGTGGCAGCGGCCCCACCACATCCATGGAAACAGTGTGCCAGGCGAAGTGTGGTTTCACTAGCCGGTAGGTGGTAGCCTTTGCCAAAGGCTTGTGCGACTGGCACTCTAAACAACAGTCCAGGAGCTCCTGTATGTCGAAGTTCATGGCCTCCCAGAAATATGATCGGGAAACGAACTCCTTTGTTTTCTTGAAACCACCATGGCCTACTGCCTTGTGTGCTGCAGCTAGGATGGAAGTACGGTCCGACGGTGGAGGGTAGACTCGTCGTTTGCCCTGTATGACTTTATAGAGAGTACCTTTCTCCTCTATGGTATCTTTTCTCAGTCCTGTGAGGATAGCCTGTACTTCTTCAGGCTCATCTGTATAGTGCCCGCTAACCATCTTACGAAAGAGTTGATCAGCAAGAGGGCTCACAATGGCTATAGTAGGAAGGCGGGACAGGCAGTCCGCGTTCTGATGTTTGGCCCCTGGGCGATGGAGGATCTCATAGTCCAGTGCTTGTAGTTTGAGGGCCCAGCGGGCCAGTCGTCCCTCAGGCTCACGTAAGTTCTGTAACCAGGCCAGGGAGGCGTGGTCAGTGATGACAGTAAACCTAACCCCATGAAGATACACCCGAAACTGCTTACAGGCGTAGATTACTGCCAGACATTCCCGTTCCGTTACAGTATAGTTTCTTTCGTGGACGTTCAAGGTTTGGCTGGCATACACAACAGGATGTTCATGGCCTTGATCATCTGACTGGGAAAGTACTGCTCCTACCGCTGTCAATGAAGCGTCGGTGTGTACTACAAATGGTTTGTCGAAGTCTGGATATCGAAGGACGGGCTCGCTGGCAAGGGAGGTCCGTAGAGTATCAAAAGCTTCTTGGCATTGGCTACTCCAATTGAACTCTACCCCCGCTTTTAACAAGTGAAACAAGGGTTCGCCAGTGGATGCAAAGTGTGGAATGAACCGACGATAGTAGCCAACCATACCCAAAAAAACCTGGACATCCCTTTTGCTGTCAGGGTGTTTCATGCAGCTGATGGCCTCTATCTTCGCAGGCTGAGGGCGTAGACCTGTATTGTCTATGACAAACCCAAGATATTCTAGCTGGTCCTTGAAGAACTGACATTTGCGGGGCTTAATCTTCAGATTAGCCAACGAGAGCCGTTGGAAAACCTCCTCCAAGTGTTGAAGATGCTCTGAAAAAGTACAGGAGAAGACGTTGATGTCGTCAAGATATACCAGAACACAGGAAAGCTTGAGGTCACCAATTATGGTATCCATAGCACGCTGAAATGTAGCAGGGGCGTTGAATAGCCCTTGTGGCTTCCTGGTGGGCTGGAATAGCCCAGAGCTGGTGATGATGGCACACTTCTCTTGCTCTTCGGGGGGGAGGTCAATTTGCCAGTAACCTGATATCAGATCCATGGCCGAGAAGTATTTGGCCCCACCAAGTTTGTCTAGTGCGTCATCTATCCGAGGTAGGGGGTAAGAATCTTTCTTAGTGATCTTGTTTAATCGTCTATAGTCTATGACAACTCGGTTAGAACCATCCTTCTTCTTGACAATGAGGACAGGTGAGGCCCAGGGACTCTTGGAGGGGATCAGCATGCCACGTTCAATCAATAGTCGGATCTCCTTCGTCACCGTCTCTTCAGCAGCCTTAGACCTCCTGATAGGCCTAAGACGAATGGGCCGTTCCCCTTCAGTGTCAATGTGATGCTGTACATCCGTAGCACATCCAAGATCAAAGTCGTCTTTGGCAAATATCTCCCGATACTTCTCAAAGAGGGCAATGGCCTTTTCCTGTTCTTCTGTAGTTAAGTTTGCCAAACTTTCCAGCGGAACTAGAGAGTGAACCCCAAGGTCCCCTTCATTAGGTAATCCAAGTTCGCTTAGGGTTCCCAGTGGTCTCGTGCTGCTGTACTCAGAAGAAGGGATTAGATGTATGTAAGCCACTACTTGATTCTTCTTGATTTCGATGTTCTCCTTCTGGAGGTTAGCTAGCAGTACGCATATTTCCTGGTGCCCAGGCAAGATTATGCCAGGGGCGGCTATTGGTTCCAGACGAGAGCGACCCCAGGGTTGATGGATTTCGCCTATCAGCCCGGGGGGTATGTCTAGCGTCAACCCCGTTCCTACTACCCGTTGGCAACCGGAGGTCAGAGTTAGACTGGAGGTGGAGCAGAGAGGTATCCCCTTGTATTCCTTAATCTGGCTGGGGAGTTTCCTTCTGGCTTGTCCACTTAATGTATAGCCAACAGGTACCACCCCGTCTTTATAGGCAAGGTTGATGTACTTGGTGGGTGGGCCGCGTACTTGTGCAGGGTCTCGGCAATAATATAAGGGAATAGTTTGGCCAAGCAACGTCAGTGTATCTTCCTGTAAGTCCAGGCGTACTCTGTATTTCTTCAGGAAAGCCGTACCAATGAGGAAGTCATACCTCTGGTTGGGAAGGACAACAGCGGGGGCAGAGACTGCGATAGAACCAAACCTCATGGGTAAGGCACTGTAAGCACCTAACGAGGTGGTGACTTGCAGTCCTGCTGTACCATAGTCTTGTCGATGATCGATGTCAGGTGCTATTCCCAAACGTTTTATGAGTTTGGTTGAAACAATATTGAACGGGGCTCCAGAGTCTACTATGGCCTGTACCCGGATTTTATTAACACAGATGTCCGCATATGTACAATCAATATAAGGATCAAATGGTGCTTTAATGGAGAGAATGTCCTTATCGGTTTCACCGCCCAGGAGGGAACGAAGGCTGGAGCAGACTTCAGGGAAGCTGTCTACTAACGAGTCCAGCGGGAGGGCTAGCTGGACCCCTTGCAGTTTCGGCGTATCGCTGGAGCATGGGGAGCGACGGCTTTCAATTGAATTCTGAAGTTGGGCGGCGTATGGTTTTGATACTTCAGTAGTAGCTTCCAATGACGGCTGCTTCCTTGCTTGACCTCTAGTGGTTACAGCAAAGACGTCGTCAGAAACTATCATATGGAGGGGGTCTCCTCTGAAGTTGGAAGTGAGGTCGAACAAGGCAGGGCCTGGTTCTTCGGGAATGAGGGGGCCAGGGGCGGAAGTAGAGCATTCCATCTCTACTCCGCCCTGACTTTTCCCTCGTTGGGGCTGCCAGTCTCGGTGGTTACCACGTGAGTTGCTTTCTTAGGCGCGGTACACTGCGAGCGCCAATGGGTGGTGGCGTTGCAGATACCACAGTAGGGTCCTTTTTTATGGGGACTGTTGACCTCGTTGTTCTGCTGCTTTCTGGGGGACTCCTCATTGAGGCGGTTCTTTTCTGGCGCAGGACGATGTGTTCTCATTTTATGAGGGGCTTCAAACGTTTCTGCATGACTGCGTAGGAATTTCACCATCTCCAGGACGTCCTTGCCTTTAGTGTAGGCAGGGGCCATGGCGCAATGGAGGTCTATGTAGGGCAAGGTGGCCTGCTTCAGGGCTGCTCTGACGTCAAATCTTTGAATTGTGTTTGACCCCAGTAGCACCTGTGCGTCGTGATAGAAACGATCTGCAAACTCATGTAGCGTCTCATCCTTTTTGAACTTGATTGACCCAAATTCCGACTTCTTAGTGTATAAAATGTCCTCTCCTCCAAACTCGTTGAGTACTGCCGTTCTTGCCTCATCATAGGACCAGTCGTGCTCTGGGAGATGTGGCATGACTAGGTCCACACTGACGGGATCGAGGGTGTTTATGAGGGTGGTAGCCTTGTTGTGGTCAGAGGCGCCCCTCATAGACATCTCAAAGAGGCGTAAAAAGGAGTGGATGTTTCCATGTCTGTCGAATTTGGGCAGATTCAAAGGCTTGAATCGTTCTGTGGGGACGGCTTCAGTCTCCTTCGAACCAGCAGGATTGAATGGAGATCTTTCTGGAATTCTTGTGCGTGGTGCTGTTCTTGGCGGAGTGGTGAAGTCTTGAGTGGGCAGGGCAGTTAAGACCTCTGGGATATGGCGGAGCTCCTGGGATGAGGAGCTCTCTTCCTCAGAGGACCCAAAGTCCTCTACCATAACACTGGCGGGCCGTCCTGTACTGCTTGGGGGGCCTTTAGCTTTATGTGCCTGAACGTTGCAGTGGCACATCATGGTAGCCAAGGCGCCAGTCTCTTTCTCAAGTGCAGACAGGCGGTCCTTTGTCCCAGTGATATCCATCTTGGCGGCCAAGTTCCTGCAGCCAGTCTCCAAGTGGCGGTTGACCTTGGCTAGACTTGCCAACTTGTCCTGGAGAGATTCAACCTCTCTCTCCAGGGACAGGACGTTCTGAAATGTGTTCTCCATTTCCAAGTCGTAACCTTCAACAACACGTGTTAGAGTGGCCAGCTTTTCTTCCAGGGAAGATATTCTGGCTGACTCGTCAGAGGTGTTGGTTTCAGCGACAACAGGTACAACGGAAGGAGGACGATTCCTTAGCGCTTCCTCTACTTGAGCAAGGCGGGCTTGCAGCTGCTGGACTGCATTATCACTAGCATCCAGTCGGTGGGCTGCATTCCCGATGTCTGTACTAACATCGTTCAAGAAACGTTCGGTGTTAGTGCACGAGGTGTGGACAGCTCTAAGCCAGGGGCAAGAGGCACCTCTTGCATCCATTGCTTTGTCTACCACCTGCTGCAGTCTGGCGTTTAGGAGAGCAATCAACTCATCAATGCGTGAGTGAGCGTTCCCCCCCATGCGTTGATTTGCCAGGACCACAGCGCGGAGGTCGCCAAAGGCAGCGTTCATCCCAGACAGGGTGGAAGACCACTCCTGGCGGAGAGACATCACTGAGGAGCCAAGGGTGGCAAGCTCCAAGTTCTGTCGAGCAGTAACAATATGGAGGTGCTTGATACTGGGCTGGACAAAGGTGCTTAAAAAGTCCACACAGACGGACTGATCAGCCAGGCGCTCCTGGAGAAGCTGAATGGTAGCGTTCCTGAAACGGACGAACACTTCCCATTTAGCTTCCTGATTACGCAGGAACGAGAACACACCCAGCGCGCCATCAGGCTGCTCTCCAGGATAGAGAGAGAACCCACGGAGCAGCTGGTCTGCGGTCTGGCGTACAGTGTCCCTGTCAAACCCTTGAGAACACAAGGGCCCAGCGGGGACAGGCGAGATCTGGATGAGCTCCCAAGGAAGGACCTCAGGGGGCTCAGTGACCACAGGCTCGCTGATATCGAAGTGTGCCTCCCGCTCCACGTCGCTGGTGATCATCTCATCACCAAACGCAGAGGAGAAGGCACAGGGCGGATTGGTGGCCAAGGGCGACCCTTGGCCTCTACTTGCGGTTTCTTGATTCATCAGGCTCCGACCACGATTTCGGTTGGGCTCCAATGTTAAGCTTTCTGGGTTGATAGCTCTTATGTTCACGACTATGACTCTTAAGTTGTTAGTCGGGACCTGTGAATAAAATCCTACCTGTCCTTTTCTACAAGGACTTCTCAAAGAATAGGAAGTGAACTTTATTGTGTTTTTATTTACGAAGTCTCTAGCCCGGCTGGCCTACGAGATTTCTGATAAAGGGGTGATAAAGGTTGTCTTTTAGGGCCCTCAAGTGGTACTTTAAATACCGCTCTGGGTGTAGTGTGGTGGCCTCCTGTCAGGTTTCCGAGCATCTGGTCCTAGCTGTGATCCTGTTCAGCTGACTTGCGATGGTCTGATTGGTTATGACAAGTGGTGTAGGGTTTGGGAGAAGGCAAGATCAGGCCTCTCCTGTACAGCTGGCCTCTTGGCGTACGCTGGTTGGTTGGATGTGTGAGCCACTTGATTGACTGAGGAATAATCTCGGGATTTTCCGGCGGGGAATGGTTAGGGATTTACTGGCGGAGAATAGCTCGGGATTTTCCGGCGGGAAATAGATAACAATATACTGGCAGAGAGTAACTCAGAATATACTGGCGGAATATGGTGCTAAGACTACTGCGTAGTAGATCGGAACTTACGACATGATCATGTCTGGTTCGAATCTGGCGATTGAGTCGATTATGTGTCAAACAAGGGATTTACCGGCGGTAAATCCCCCCTGAGTTGTTATGATGCTTATCAGTTGGACATCGAGGATAGAATAGATGGAAGCTGTGAATGCCAGGGATGATCCAGATATTATAGTTGATTGACTAATGTCCCAATAGATTTGCCGGCGGAAATTACTATGTAATAGATTTACTGGCGGCAATTGGCTATCCTAGGGATTTGTCGGCGGTAAATGATGATCTGATAATTACTGGCGTAAAACAACTAACAGAGGATTTACCGCCGGTAAATCCCCATGGCACTGCTAATCAGTGATTATCAACTTTGCTATACCAGTTTGCTTGACCATCATTGATAGTCAATTTTGGCTGTCTTCACATTTCCCCCCTCTTGACTATAAATAGGGGTTGAGATAACTGATTCCACCATGTCTTCCATTTCTTCGTCTGTGACCAATCGTGAGCTCTACGAGGAGTTCCTGGCGTCCATGACGCCTCAGCGTAGAGAGAGCTTCCGTCGCCTGGACAAGGAGTCCAGGAAGGACATGTATTATGGGTGGAAGGCGCGCCGGGCGCACCACCCTAGTACCGAGTCCGAAATCTCCTGGTCTGACACGGCCCAAAGTGCCTCAGTTGCATCTGCAGCAGGGGGGCAACATAGCCCTCTGCTGCAGTCGGACTCTGGCGCTGGGCCTAGTCAAGGCCGTGAGATCCCTGTTGTGTCTCCCTCGCGTCCCCTGGACGCTCTGTCCGTCCTTTCCTTTGGTGGGGCTCTGGAGGAGGGCGCTCCAGTGACGGAGTTCGACCCTGACCATGTGAATTATAATGTTCTAGAACATTATAATTCTATGGCCATGTTGGGTGAATTCCTGTACTGTTTGACGCGCCTCCACCGGAGTCTGGACCTTCGTCGTCGCCTGGTGACTGCCGAGCAGTACCACCCACCTGCCGTGAGGGATATCGCCTCCCGCGAGTTGGCCTGGCCCTTGGAAGGGGTGGTCACTAGACCTCCCCGATCAGAGGTCTGGCTCTTCTCTGAGTATGAGCGGGTGGTCCACTTCAACCGCGCCGTAGTGCGGGTGTGGTCCATGAAGTGGCCTGCGTCCCCTGGTAGCCATGCTGGCTGGGGGATCCGGTTCAACGACAACAGCCACGCTCGGCTGGGGTGTGCAATTCGGGTGGCGATCCGCCAGCTGGGCACTCGGGACCCTTCCTGTTACCTGCCTGCGATGGCCCTGTTGGGGAACCTATTCCTTGTGCCTAAGGATAGCCTTCCGCAGGGTACCCTGGAGGACATGGAACCGATCCTGGAGTATTACCGGGCGGAAATACTCCAGCAGAAGCGTCCTCTTCCCAAGGGGATCACGGCTGAGAACTTCCTGGTGGAGTGTCTTGTTCTGGGCGCCTGCTTCCCCATCGAGTGTGGGTTGGGTCGGCTCAGCTCTCCTGAGATGGGGGTGACTTCGCCTTTCTTGGCCTGGGACCGCCTCCAGCCTGCTTGTCGCCAGATGTGGCTTCGGGACGTGACGGTTATGTACCAGGTGACGGGGGTGCATAACTTTGGGGACTACGAAGAAGTACCTGAGCAACAACAGCCTGCTGAGTAGTGTATCAATAAACGCTGCCTTCTTTACTTATTTGTATTTGCTTTTTATTTTATTTTTCTCTTTTTATTTTTATTTTCTTTGTTTGTTTTATTTGTTATTTCCGGGGCTGTTCACTTGGAACAACCTATTTGTTGGTACTTGGTGTAGTTGCATTGTTGTTTAGGTGTAATGGAAATCAATTGTAGATGCTGTGATAGAGGGGATAAGGAAGGTAGTAGTTGTGTCTTTAATCGTTGAAGGATTTAAAAGGGCGGAGGAACTTAGCGTGGACTCTGTTAGCTAGTTTCCCTGTATCCTCCTCCTTTATAGTATAACCGTCAGGGGAAGTCTTTTCGATGATCACAAATGGGCCTTTCCAGAGTTCCGCTAACTTGTGGGATCGGCCAGCACCGCGGGTGTCGCAGAAGGCGACCCTCTCCCCTACCTCAAAATTGGGCAGTGGGGCACGAGAGGCCTCTGATTTACTATGTCTGAGAATCCCTTTCCTTAATGAGTTGTCAAATGCAGCTGCTTGGAGTTTGATGAGGACGTCAGCAAGTCTTTGTAGATAGGCAGGGTATGAAGTCAACCCCGGGTCCTTAGTAGCAGAAAACAAGACCGGGGGGATCCCTGGGTGACGCCCATACATCAGTTGGAAAGGGGACACCCCTGTGGCAGAGTGTTGGGAAATGTTGTACGCAAAGGCAGCTGAGCGGAGGAAGACGTCCCAGGATGCTGAGCGGTTGGTGGCTAGTTTGCGGAGGATCTGTGTAAGGGTGCCATTTGCCCGTTCCACCATCCCATTAGTTTTGGGGTGGTAGGGGGTAGAAAGTACCCCGCGAACCCCCATAAGTTCATTGATTTTGGCAATTACATGCGCTGTGAAGTTGGTGCCATTATCTGATAGCAGAAACTGGGGACACCCATGCCGGAGGATAATATCCTCAAGAACAAATTGTGCAGTGGACTCGGCATCTACCTTTTGGAGCGCCCGTACCTCAACCCATTTGGTGAGATGATCAATAGCCACAATAACATACTTGAATCCAGAGTTGCTACGTGGCAGCGGCCCCACCACATCCATGGAGACAGTGTGCCAGGCGAAGTGTGGTTTCACTAGCCGGTAGGTGGTAGCCTTTGCCAAAGGCTTGTGCAACTGGCACTCTAAACAACAGTCCAGGAGCTCCTGTATGTCGAAGTTCATGGCCTCCCAGAAATATGATCGGGAAACGAACTCCTTTGTTTTCTTGAAACCACCATGGCCTACTGCCTTGTGTGCTGCAGCTAGGATGGAAGTACGGTCCGACGGTGGAGGGTAGACTCGTCGTTCGCCCTGTATGACTTTATAGAGAGTACCTTTCTCCTCTATGGTATCTTTTCTCAGTCCTGTGAGGATAGCCTGTACTTCTTCAGGCTCATCTGTATAGTGCCCGCTAACCATCTTACGAAAGAGTTGATCAGCAAGAGGGCTCACAATGGCTATAGTAGGAAGGCGGGACAGGCAGTCCGCGTTCTGATGTTTGGCCCCTGGGCGATGGAGGATCTCATAGTCCAGTGCTTGTAGTTTGAGGGCCCAGCGGGCCAGTCGTCCCTCAGGCTCACGTAAGTTCTGTAACCAGGCCAGGGAGGCGTGGTCAGTGATGACAGTAAACCTAACCCCATGAAGATACACCCGAAACTGCTTACAGGCGTAGATTACTGCCAGACATTCCCGTTCCGTTACAGTATAGTTTCTTTCGTGGACGTTCAAGGTCCGGCTGGCATACGCAACGGGATGTTCATGGCCTTGGTCGTCTGACTGGGAAAGTACTGCTCCTACCGCTGTCAAGGAAGCGTCGGTGTGTACTACAAATGGTTTGTCGAAGTCTGGATATCGAAGGACGGGCTCGCTGGCAAGGGAGGTCCGTAGAGTATCAAAAGCTTCTTGGCATTGGCTACTCCAATTGAACTCTACCCCCGCTTTTAACAAGTGAAACAAGGGTTCGCCAGTGGATGCAAAGTGTGGTATGAACCGACGATAGTAGCCAACCATACCCAAAAAAACCTGGACATCCCTTTTGCTGTCAGGGTGTTTCATGCAGCTGATGGCCTCTATCTTCGCAGGCTGAGGGCGTAGACCTGTATTGTCTATGACAAACCCAAGATATTCTAGCTGATCTTTGAAGAACTGACATTTGCGGGGCTTAATCTTCAGATTAGCCAACGAGAGCCGTTGGAAAACCTCCTCCAAGTGTTGAAGATGCTCTGAAAAAGTGCGGGAGAAGACGTTGATGTCATCAAGATATACCAGGACACAGGAAAGCTTGAGGTCACCAAGTATGGTATCCATAGCACGCTGAAATGTAGCAGGGGCGTTGCATAGCCCTTGTGGCATCCTGGTGGGCTGGAATAGCCCAGAGCTGGTGATGATGGCACACTTCTCTTGCTCTTCGGGGGGGAGGTCAATTTGCCAGTAACCTGATATCAGATCCATGGCCGAGAAGTATTTGGCCCCACCAAGTTTGTCTAGTGCGTCATCTATCCGAGGTAGGGGGTAAGAATCTTTCTTAGTGATCTTGTTTAATCGTCTATAGTCTATGACAACTCGGTTAGAACCATCCTTCTTCTTGACAATGAGGACAGGTGAGGCCCAGGGACTCTTGGAGGGGATCAGCATGCCACGTTCAATCAATAGTCGGATCTCCTTCGTCACCGTCTCTTCAGCAGCCTTAGACCTCCTGATAGGCCTAAGACGAATGGGCCGTTCCCCTTCAGTGTCAATGTGATGCTGTACATCCGTAGCACATCCAAGATCAAAGTCGTCTTTGGCAAATATCTCCCGATACTTCTCAAAGAGGGCAATGGCCTTTTCCTGTTCTTCTGTAGTTAAGTTTGCCAAACTTTCCAGCGGAACTAGAGAGTGAACCCCAAGGTCCCCTTCATTAGGTAATCCAAGTTCGCTTAGGGTTCCCAGTGGTCTCGTGCTGCTGTACTCAGAAGAAGGGGTTAGATGTATGTAAGCCACTACTTGATTCTTCTTGATTTCGATGTTCTCCTTCTGGAGGTTAGCTAGCAGTACGCATATTTCCTGGTGCCCAGGCAAGATTATGCCAGGGGCGGCTATTGGTTCCAGACGAGAGCGACCCCAGGGTTGATGGATTTCGCCTATCAGCCCGGGGGGTATGTCTAGCGTCAACCCCGTTCCTACTACCCGTTGGCAACCGGAGGTCAGAGTTAGACTGGAGGTGGAGCAGAGAGGTATCCCCTTGTATTCCTTAATCTGGCTGGGGAGTTTCCTTCTTGCTTGTCCACTTAATGTATAGCCAACAGGTACCACCCCGTCTTTATAGGCAAGGTTGATGTACTTGGTGGGTGGGCCGCGTACTTGTGCAGGGTCTCGGCAATAATATAAGGGAATAGTTTGGCCAAGCAATGTCAGTGTATCTTCCTGTAAGTCCAGGCGTACTCTGTATTTCTTCAGGAAGGCCGTACCAATGAGGAAGTCATACCTCTGGTTGGGAAGGACAACAGCGGGGGCAGAGACTGCGATAGAACCAAACCTCATGGGTAAGGCACTGTAAGCACCTAACGAGGTGGTGACTTGCAGTCCTGCTGTACCATAGTCTTGTCGATGATCGATGTCAGGTGCTATTCCCAAACGTTTTATGAGTTTGGTTGAAACAATATTGAACGGGGCTCCAGAGTCTACTATGGCCTGTACCCGGATTTTATTAACACAGATGTCCGCATATGTACAATCAATATAAGGATCAAATGGTGCTTTAATGGAGAGAATGTCCTTATCGGTTTCACCGCCCAGGAGGGAACGAAGGCTGGAGCAGACTTCAGGGAAGCTGTCTACTAACGAGTCCAGCGGGAGGGCTAGCTGGACCCCTTGCAGTTTCGGCGTATCGCTGGAGCATGGGGAGCGACGGCTTTCAATTGAATTCTGAAGTTGGGCGGCGTATGGTTTTGATACTTCAGTAGTAGCTTCCAATGACGGCTGCTTCCTTGCTTGACCTCTAGTGGTTACAGCAAAGACGTCGTCAGAAACTATCATATGGAGGGGGTCTCCTCTGAAGTTGGAAGTGAGGTCGAACAAGGCAGGGCCTGGTTCTTCGGGAATGAGGGGGCCAGGGGCGGAAGTAGAGCATTCCATCTCTACTCCGCCCTGACTTTTCCCTCGTTGGGGCTGCCAGTCTCGGTGGTTACCACGTGAGTTGCTTTCTTAGGCGCGGTACACTGCGAGCGCCAATGGGTGGTGGCGTTGCAGATACCACAGTAGGGTCCTTTTTTATGGGGACTGTTGACCTCGTTGTTCTGCTGCTTTCTGGGGGACTCCTCATTGAGGCGGTTCTTTTCTGGCGCAGGACGATGTGTTCTCATTTTATGAGGGGCTTCAAACGTTTCTGCATGACTGCGTAGGAATTCCACCATCTCCAGGACGTCCTTGCCTTTAGTGTAGGCAGGGGCCATGGCGCAATGGAGGTCTATGTAGGGCAAGGTGGCCTGCTTCAGGGCTGCTCTGACGTCAAATCTTTGAATTGTGTTTGACCCCAGTAGCACCTGTGCGTCGTGATAGAAACGATCTGCAAACTCATGTAGCGTCTCATCCTTTTTGAACTTGATTGACCCAAATTCCGACTTCTTAGTGTATAAAATGTCCTCTCCTCCAAACTCGTTGAGTACTGCCGTTCTTGCCTCATCATAGGACCAGTCGTGCTCTGGGAGATGTGGCATGACTAGGTCCACACTGACGGGATCGAGGGTGTTTATGAGGGTGGTAGCCTTGTTGTGGTCAGAGGCGCCCCTCATAGACATCTCAAAGAGGCGTAAAAAGGAGTGGATGTTTCCATGTCTGTCGAATTTGGGCAGATTCAAAGGCTTGAATCGTTCTGTGGGGACGGCTTCAGTCTCCTTCGAACCAGCAGGATTGAATGGAGATCTTTCTGGAATTCTTGTGCGTGGTGCTGTTCTTGGCGGAGTGGTGAAGTCTTGAGTGGGCAGGGCAGTTAAGACCTCTGGGATATGGCGGAGCTCCTGGGATGAGGAGCTCTCTTCCTCAGAGGACCCAAAGTCCTCCACCATAACACTGGCGGGCCGTCCTGTACTGCTTGGGGGGCCTTTAGCTTTATGTGCCTGAACGTTGCAGTGGCACATCATGGTAGCCAAGGCGCCAGTCTCTTTCTCAAGTGCAGACAGGCGGTCCTTTGTCCCAGTGATATCCATCTTGGCAGCCAAGTTCCT
Organism: Pemphredon lugubris; assembly: GCA_933228935.1. Taxonomy (NCBI): domain Eukaryota; kingdom Metazoa; phylum Arthropoda; class Insecta; order Hymenoptera; family Crabronidae; genus Pemphredon; species Pemphredon lugubris. Next base: position 36,771 of record CAKOGF010000059.1, read on the forward strand.
GCAGCCAGTCTCTAAGTGGCGGTTGACCTTGGCTAGACTTGCCAACTTGTCCTGGAGAGATTCAACTTCTCTCTCCAGGGACAGGACGTTCTGAAATGTGTTCTCCATTTCCAAGTCGTAACCTTCAACAACACGTGTTAGAGTGGCCAGCTTTTCTTCCAGGGAAGATATTCTGGCTGACTCGTCAGAGGTGTTGGTTTCAGCGACAACAGGTACAACGGAAGGAGGACGATTCCTTAGCGCTTCCTCTACTTGAGCAAGGCGGGCTTGCAGCTGCTGGACTGCATTATCACTAGCATCCAGTCGGTGGGCTGCATTCCCGATGTCTGTACTAACATCGTTCAAGAAACGTTCGGTGTTAGTGCATGAGGTGTGGACAGCTCTAAGCCAGGGGCAAGAGGCACCTCTTGCATCCATTGCTTTGTCTACCACCTGCTGCAGTCTGGCGTTTAGGAGGGCAATCAACTCATCAATGCGTGAGTGAGCGTTCCCCCCCATGTGTTGATTTGCCAGGACCACAGCGCGGAGGTTGCCAAAGGCAGTGTTCATCCCAGACAGGGTGGAAGACCACTCCTGGCGGAGAGACATCACTGAGGAGCCAAGGGTGGCAAGCTCCAAGTTCTGTCGAGCAGTAACAATATGAAGGTGCTTGATACTGGGCTGGACAAAGGTGCTTAAAAAGTCCACACAGACGGACTGATCAGCCAGGCGCTCCTGGAGAAGCTGAATGGTAGCGTTCCTGAAACGGACGAACACTTCCCATTTAGCTTCCTGATTACGCAGGAACGAGAACACACCCAGCGCGCCATCAGGCTGCTCTCCAGGATAGAGAGAGAACCCGCGGAGCAGCTGGTCTGCGGTCTGGCATACAGTGTCCCTGTCAAACCCTTGAGAACACAAGGGCCCAGCGGGGACAGGCAAGATCTGGATGAGCTCCCAAGGAAGGACCTCAGGGGGCTCAGTGACCACGGGCTTGCTAATATCGAAGTGTGCCTCCCGCTCCACGTCACTGGTGATCATCTCATCACCAAACGCAGAGGAGAAGGCACAGGGCGGATTGGTGGCCAAGGGCGACCCTTGGCCTCTACTTGCGGTTTCTTGATTCATCAGGCTCCGACCACGATTTCGGTTCTTTAGCTTTGTTAAGCTTTCTGGGTTGATAGCTCTTATGTTCACGACTATGACTCTTAAGTTGTTAGTTGGGACCTGTGAATAAAATCCTACCTGTCCTTTTCTACAAGGACTTCTCAAAGAATAGGAAGTGAACTTTATTGTGTTTTTATTTACGAAGTCTCTAGCCCGGCTGGCCTACGAGATTTCTGATAAAGGGGTGATAAAGGTTGTCTTTTAGGGCCCTCAAGTGGTACTTTAAATACCGCTCTGGGTGTAGTGTGGTGGCCTCTTGTCAGGTTTCCGAGCATCTGGTCCTAGCTGTGATCCTGTTCAGCTGACTTGCGATGGTCCGATTGGTTATGACAAGTGGTGTAGGGTTTGGGAGAAGGCAAGATCAGGCCTCTCCTGTACAGCTGGCCTCTTGGCGTACGCTGGTTGGTTGGATGTGTGAGCCACTTGATTGACTGAGGAATAATCTCGGAATTTTCCGGCGGGGAATGGTTAGGGATTTACTGGCGGAGAATAGCTCGGGATTTTCCGGCGGGAAATAGATAACAATATACTGACAGAGAGTAACTCAGAATATACTGGCGGAATATGGTGCTAAGACTACTGCGTAGTAGATCGGAACTTACGACATGATCATGTCTGGTTTGAATCTGGCGATTGAGTCGATTATGTGTCGAACAAGGGATTTACCGCCGGTAAATCCCCCCTGAGTTGTTATGATGCTTATCAGTTGGACATCGAGGATAGAATAGATGGAAGCTGTGAATGCCAGGGATGATCCAGATATTATAGTTGATTGACTAATGTCCCAATAGATTTGCCGGCGGAAATTACTATGTAATAGATTTACTGGCGGCAATTGGCTATCCTAGGGATTTGTTGGCGGTAAATGATGATCTGATAATTACTGGCGTAAAACAACTAACAGAGGATTTACCGCCGGTAAATCCCCATGGCACTGCTAATCAGTGATTATCGACTTTGCTATACCAGTTTGCTTGACCATCATTGATAGTCAATTTTGGCTGTCTTCACATTTCCCCCCTCTTGACTATAAATAGGGGTTGAGATAACTGATTCCACCATGTCTTCCATTTCTTCGTCTGTGACCAATCGTGAGCTCTACGAGGAGTTCCTGGCGTCCATGACGCCTCAGCGTAGAGAGAGCTTCCGTCGCCTGGACAAGGAGTCCAGGAAGGACATGTATTATGGGTGGAAGGCGCGCCGGGCGCACCACCCTAGTACCGAGTCCGAAATCTCCTGGTCTGACACGGCCCAAAGTGCCTCAGTTGCATCTGCAGCAGGGGGGCAACATAGCCCTCTGCTGCAGTCGGACTCTGGCGCTGGGCCTAGTCAAGGCCGTGAGATCCCTGTTGTGTCTCCTTTGCGTCCCCTGGACGCTCTGTCTGTCCTTTCCTTTGGTGGGGCTCTGGAGGAGGGCGCTCCAGTGACGGAGTTTGACCCTGACCATGTGAATTATAATGTTCTAGAACATTATAATTCTATGGCCATGTTGGGTGAATTCCTGTACTGTTTGACGCGCCTCCGCCGGAGTCTGGACCTTCGTCGTCGCCTGGTGACTGCCGAGCAGTACCACCCACCTGCCGTGAGGGATATCGCCTCCCGCAAGTTGGCCTGGCCCTTGGAAGGGGTGGTCACTAGACCTCCCCGATCAGAGGTCTGGCTCTTCTCTGAGTATGAGCGGGTGGTCCACTTCAACCGCGCCGTAGTGCGGGTGTGGTCCATGGAGTGGCCTGCGTCCCCTGGTAGCCATGCTGGCTGGGGGATCCGGTTCAACGACAACAGCCACGCTCGGCTGGGGTGTGCAATTCGGGTGGCGATCCGCCAGCTGGGCACTCGGGACCCTTCCTGTTACCTGCCTGCGATGGCCCTGTTGGGGAACCTATTCCTTGTGCCTAAGGATAGCCTTCCGCAGGGTACCCTGGAGGACATGGAACCGATCCTGGAGTATTACCGGGCGGAAATACTCCGGCAGAAGCGTCCTCTTCCCAAGGGGATCACGGCTGAGAACTTCCTGGTGGAGTGTCTTGTTCTGGGCGCCTGCTTCCCCATCGAGTGTGGGTTGGGTCGGCTCAGCTCTCCTGAGATGGGGGTGACTTCGCCTTTCTTGGCCTGGGACCGCCTCCAGCCTGCTTGTCGCCAGATGTGGCTTCGGGACGTGACGGTTATGTACCAGGTGACGGGGGTGCATAACTTTGGGGACTACGAAGAAGTACCTGAGCAACAACAGCCTGCTGAGTAGTGTATCAATAAACGCTGCCTTCTTTACTTATTTGTATTTGCTTTTTATTTTATTTTTCTCTTTTTATTTTTATTTTCTTTGTTTGTTTTATTTGTTATTTCCGGGGCTGTTCACTTGGAACAACCTATTTGTTGGTACTTGGTGTAGTTGCATTGTTGTTTAGGTGTAATGGAAATCAATTGTAGATGCTGTGATAGAGGGGATAAGGAAGGTAGTAGTTGTGTCTTTAATCGTTGAAGGATTTAAAAGGGCGGAGGAACTTAGCGTGGACTCTGTTAGCTAGTTTCCCTGTATCCTCCTCCTTTATAGTATAACCGTCAGGGGAAGTCTTTTCGATGATCACAAATGGGCCTTTCCAGAGTTCCGCTAACTTGTGGGATCGGCCAGCACCGCGGGTGTCGCAGAAGGCGACCCTCTCCCCTACCTCAAAATTGGGCAGTGGGGCACGAGAGGCCTCTGATTTACTATGTCTGAGAATCCCTTTCCTTAATGAGTTGTCAAATGCAGCTGCTTGGAGCTTGATGAGGACGTCAGTAAGTCTTTGTAGATAAGCAGGGTATGAAGTCAACCCCGGGTCCTTAGTAGCAGAAAACAAGACCGGGGGGATCCCTGGGTGACGCCCATACATCAGTTGGAAAGGGGACACCCCTGTGGCAGAGTGTTGGGAAATGTTGTACGCAAAGGCAGCTGAGCGGAGGAAGACGTCCCAGGATGCTGAGCGGTTGGTGGCTAGTTTGCGGAGGATCTGTGTAAGGGTGCCATTTGCCCGTTCCACCATCCCATTAGTTTCGGGGTGGTAGGGGGTAGAAAGTACCCCGCGAACCCCCATAAGTTCATTGATTTTGGCAATTACATGCGCTGTGAAGTTGGTGCCATTATCTGATAGCAGAAACTGGGGACACCCATGCCGGAGGATAATATCCTCAAGAACAAATCGTGCAGTGGACTCGGCATCTACCTTTCGGAGCGCCCGTACCTCAACCCACTTGGTGAGATGGTCGATAGCCACGATAACATACTTGAATCCAGAGTTGCTACGTGGCAGCGGCCCCACCACATCCATGGAAACAGTGTGCCAGGCGAAGTGTGGTTTCACTAGCCGGTAGGTGGTAGCCTTTGCCAAAGGCTTGTGCGACTGGCACTCTAAACAACAGTCCAGGAGCTCCTGTATGTCGAAGTTCATGGCCTCCCAGAAATATGATCGGGAAACGAACTCCTTTGTTTTCTTGAAACCACCATGGCCTACTGCCTTGTGTGCTGCAGCTAGGATGGAAGTACGGTCCGACGGTGGAGGGTAGACTCGTCGTTCGCCCTGTATGACTTTATAGAGAGTACCTTTCTCCTCTATGGTATCTTTTCTCAGTCCTGTGAGGATAGCCTGTACTTCTTCAGGCTCATCTGTATAGTGCCCGCTAACCATCTTACGAAAGAGTTGATCAGCAAGAGGGCTCACAATGGCTATAGTAGGAAGGCGGGACAGGCAGTCCGCGTTCTGATGTTTGGCCCCTGGGCGATGGAGGATCTCATAGTCCAGTGCTTGTAGTTTGAGGGCCCAGCGGGCCAGTCGTCCCTCAGGCTCACGTAAGTTCTGTAACCAGGCCAGGGAGGCGTGGTCAGTGATGACAGTAAACCTAACCCCATGAAGATACACCCGAAACTGCTTACAGGCGTAGATTACTGCCAGACATTCCCGTTCCGTTACAGTATAGTTTCTTTCGTGGACGTTCAAGGTCCGGCTGGCATACGCAACGGGATGTTCATGGCCTTGGTCGTCTGACTGGGAAAGTACTGCTCCTACCGCTGTCAAGGAAGCGTCGGTGTGTACTACAAATGGTTTGTCGAAGTCTGGATATCGAAGGACGGGCTCGCTGGCAAGGGAGGTCCGTAGAGTATCAAAAGCTTCTTGGCATTGGCTACTCCAATTGAACTCTACCCCCGCTTTTAACAAGTGAAACAAGGGTTCGCCAGTGGATGCAAAGTGTGGTATGAACCGACGATAGTAGCCAACCATACCCAAAAAAACCTGGACATCCCTTTTGCTGTCAGGGTGTTTCATGCAGCTGATGGCCTCTATCTTCGCAGGCTGAGGGCGTAGACCTGTATTGTCTATGACAAACCCAAGATATTCTAGCTGGTCCTTGAAGAACTGACATTTGCGGGGCTTAATCTTCAGATTAGCCAACGAGAGCCGTTGGAAAACCTCCTCCAAGTGTTGAAGATGCTCTGAAAAAGTGCGGGAGAAGACGTTGATGTCATCAAGATATACCAGGACACAGGAAAGCTTGAGGTCACCAAGTATGGTATCCATAGCACGCTGAAATGTAGCAGGGGCGTTGCATAGCCCTTGTGGCATCCTGGTGGGCTGGAATAGCCCAGAGCTGGTGATGATGGCACACTTCTCTTGCTCTTCGGGGGGGAGGTCAATTTGCCAGTAACCTGATATCAGATCCATGGCCGAGAAGTATTTGGCCCCACCAAGTTTGTCTAGTGCGTCATCTATCCGAGGTAGGGGGTAAGAATCTTTCTTAGTGATCTTGTTTAATCGTCTATAGTCTATGACAACTCGGTTAGAACCATCCTTCTTCTTGACAATGAGGACAGGTGAGGCCCAGGGACTCTTGGAGGGGATCAGCATGCCACGTTCAATCAATAGTCGGATCTCCTTCGTCACCGTCTCTTCAGCAGCCTTAGACCTCCTGATAGGCCTAAGACAAATGGGCCGTTCCCCTTCAGTGTCAATGTGATGCTGTACATCCGTAGCACATCCAAGATCAAAGTCGTCTTTGGCAAATATCTCCCAATACTTCTCAAAGAGGGCGATGGCCTTTTCCTGTTCTTCTGTAGTTAAGTTTGCCAAACTTTCCAGCGGAACTAGAGAGTGAACCCCAAGGTCCCCTTCATTAGGTAATCCAAGTTCGCTTAGGGTTCCCAGTGGTCTCGTGCTGCTGTACTCAGAAGAAGGGGTTAGATGTATGTAAGCCACTACTTGATTCTTCTTGATTTCGATGTTCTCCTTCTGGAGGTTAGCTAGCAGTACGCATATTTCCTGGTGCCCAGGCAAGATTATGCCAGGGGCGGCTATTGGTTCCAGACGAGAGCGACCCCAGGGTTGATGGATTTCGCCTATCAGCCCGGGGGGTATGTCTAGCGTCAACCCCGTTCCTACTACCCGTTGGCAACCGGAGGTCAGAGTTAGACTGGAGGTGGAGCAGAGAGGTATCCCCTTGTATTCCTTAATCTGGCTGGGGAGTTTCCTTCTTGCTTGTCCACTTAATGTATAGCCAACAGGTACCACCCCGTCTTTATAGGCAAGGTTGATGTACTTGGTGGGTGGACCGCGTACTTGTGCAGGGTCTCGGCAATAATATAAGGGAATAGTTTGGCCAAGCAACGTCAGTGTATCTTCTTGTAAGTCCAGGCGTACTCCGTATTTTCTTCAGGAAGGGCCGTACCAATGAGGAAGTCATACCTCTGGTTGGGAAGGACAAACAGCGGGGGCAGAGACTGCGATAGAACCAAACCTCATGGGTAAGGCACTGTAAGCACCTAACGAGGTGGTGACTTGCAGTCCTGCTGTACCATAGTCTTGTCGATGATCGATGTCAGGTGCTATTCCCAAACGTTTTTATGAGTTTTGGTTGAAACAATATTGAACGGGGCTCCAGAGTCTACTATGGCCTGTACCCGGATTTTATTAACACAGATGTCCGCATATGTACAATCAATATAAGGATCAAATGGTGCTTTAATGGAGAGAATGTCCTTATCGGTTTTCACCGCCCAGGAGGGAACGAAGGCTGGAGCAGACTTCAGGGAAGCTGTCTACTAACGAGTCCAGCGGGAGGGGCTAGCTGGACCCCTTGCAGTTTCGGCGTATCGCTGGAGCATGGGGAGCGACGGCTTTTCAATTGAATTCTGAAGTTGGGCGGCGTATGGTTTTTGATACTTCAGTAGTAGCTTCCAATGACAGCTGCTTCCTTGCTTGACCTCTAGTGCTTGACCTCTAGTGGTTACAGCAAAGACGTCGTCAGAAACTATCATATGGAGGGGGTCTCCTCTGAAGTTGGAAGTGAGGTCGAACAAGGCAGGGCCTGGTTCTTCGGGAATGAGGGGGCCAGGGGCGGAAGTAGAGCATTCCATCTCTACTCCGCCCTGACTTTTCCCTCGTTGGGGCTGCCAGTCTCGGTGGTTACCACGTGAGTTGCTTTCTTAGGCGCGGTACACTGCGAGCGCCAATGGGTGGTGGCGTTGCAGATACCACAGTAGGGTCCTTTTTTATGGGGACTGTTGACCTCGTTGTTCTGCTGCTTTCTGGGGGACTCCTCATTGAGGCGGTTCTTTTCTGGCGCAGGACGATGTGTTCTCATTTTATGAGGGGCTTCAAACGTTTCTGCATGACTGCGTAGGAATTCCACCATCTCCAGGACGCCCTTGCCTTTAGTGTAGGCAGGGGCCATGGCGCAATGGAGGTCTACGTAGGGCAAGGTGGCCTGCTTCAGGGCTGCTCTGACGTCAAATCTTTGAATTGTGTTTGACCCCAGTAGCACCTGTGCGTCGTGATAGAAACGATCTGCAAACTCATGTAGCGTCTCATCCTTTTTGAACTTGATTGACCCAAATTCCGACTTCTTAGTGTATAAAATGTCCTCTCCTCCAAACTCGTTGAGTACTGCCGTTCTTGCCTCATCATAGGACCAGTCGTGCTCTGGGAGATGTGGCATGACTAGGTCCACACTGACGGGATCGAGGGTGTTTATGAGGGTGGTAGCCTTGTTGTGGTCAGAGGCGCCCCTCATAGACATCTCAAAGAGGCGTAAAAAGGAGTGGATGTTTCCATGTCTGTCGAATTTGGGCAGATTCAAAGGCTTGAATCGTTCTGTGGGGACGGCTTCAGTCTCCTTCGAACCAGCAGGATTGAATGGAGATCTTTCTGGAATTCTTGTGCGTGGTGCTGTTCTTGGCGGAGTGGTGAAGTCTTGAGTGGGCAGGGCAGTTAAGACCTCTGGGATATGGCGGAGCTCCTGGGATGAGGAGCTCTCTTCCTCAGAGGACCCAAAGTCCTCCACCATAACACTGGCGGGCCGTCCTGTACTGCTTGGGGGGCCTTTAGCTTTATGTGCCTGAACGTTGCAGTGGCACATCATGGTAGCCAAGGCGCCAGTCTCTTTCTCGAGTGCAGACAGGCGGTCCTTTGTCCCAGTGATATCCATCTTGGCGGCCAAGTTCCTGCAGCCAGTCTCCAAGTGGCGGTTGACCTTGGCTAGACTTGCCAACTTGTCCTGGAGAGATTCAACCTCTCTCTCCAGGGACAGGACGTTCTGAAATGTGTTCTCCATTTCCAAGTCGTAACCTTCAACAACACGTGTTAGAGTGGCCAGCTTTTCTTCCAGGGAAGATATTCTGGCTGACTCGTCAGAGGTGTTGGTTTCAGCGACAACAGGTACAACGGAAGGAGGACGATTCCTTAGCGCTTCCTCTACTTGAGCAAGGCGGGCTTGCAGCTGCTGGACTGCATTATCACTAGCATCCAGTCGGTGGGCTGCATTCCCGATGTCTGTACTAACATCGTTCAAGAAACGTTCGGTGTTAGTGCATGAGGTGTGGACAGCTCTAAGCCAGGGGCAAGAGGCACCTCTTGCATCCATTGCTTTGTCTACCACCTGCTGCAGTCTGGCGTTTAGGAGGGCAATCAACTCATCAATGCGTGAGTGAGCGTTCCCCCCATGCGTTGATTTGCCAGGACCACAGCGCGGAGGTCACCAAAGGCAGTGTTCATCCCAGACAGGGTAGAAGACCACTCCTGGCGGAGAGACATCACTGAGGAGCCAAGGGTGGCAAGCTCCAAGTTCTGTTGAGCAGTAACAATATGAAGGTGCTTGATACTGGGCTGGACAAAGGTGCTTAAAAAGTCCACACAGATGGACTGATCAGCCAGGCGCTCCTGGAGAAGCTGAATGGTGGCATTCCTGAAACGGACGAACACTTCCCATTTAGCTTCCTGATTACGCAGGAACGAGAACACACCCAGCGCGCCATCAGGCTGCTCTCCAGGATAGAGAGAGAACCCACGGAGCAGCTGGTCTGCGGTCTGGCGTACAGTGTCCCTGTCAAACCCTTGAGAACACAAGGGCCCAGCGGGGACAGGCGAGATCTGGATGAGCTCCCAAGGAAGGACCTCAGGGGGCTCAGTGACCATGGGCTCGCTGATATCGAAGTGTGCCTCCCGCTCCACGTCACTGGTGATCATCTCATCACCAAACGCAGAGGAGAAGGCACAGGGCGGATTGGTGGCCAAGGGCGACCCTTGGCCTCTACTTGCGGTTTCTTGATTCATCAGGCTCCGACCACGATTTCGGTTGGGCTCCAATGTAAAGCTTTCTGGGTTGATAGCTCTTATGTTCACGACTATGACTCTTAAGTTGTTAGTCGGGACCTGTGAATAAAATCCTACCTGTCCTTTTCTACAAGGACTTCTCAAAGAATAGGAAGTGAACTTTATTGTGTTTTTATTTACGAAGTCTCTAGCCCGGCTGGCCTACGAGATTTCTGATAAAGGGGTGATAAAGGTTGTCTTTTAGGGCCCTCAAGTGGTACTTTAAATACCGCTCTGGGTGTAGTGTGGTGGCCTCTTGTCAGGTTTCCGAGCATCTGGTCCTAGCTGTGATCCTGTTCAGCTGACTTGCGATGGTCCGATTGGTTATGACAAGTGGTGTAGGGTTTGGGAGAAGGCAAGATCAGGCCTCTCCTGTACAGCTGGCCTCTTGGCGTACGCTGGTTGGTTGGATGTGTGAGCCACTTGATTGACTGAGGAATAATCTCGGAATTTTCCGGCGGGGAATGGTTAGGGATTTACTGGCGGAGAATAGCTCGGGATTTTCCGGCGGGAAATAGATAACAATATACTGGCAGAGAGTAACTCAGAATATACTGGCGGAATATGGTGCTAAGACTACTGCGTAGTAGATCGGAACTTACGACATGATCATGTCTGGTTCGAATCTGGCGATTGAGTCAATTATGTGTCGAACAAGGGATTTACCGGCGGTAAATCCCCCCTGAGTTGTTATGATGCTTATCAGTTGGACATCGAGGATAGAATAGATGGAAGCTGTGAATGCCAGGGATGATCCAGATATTATAGTTGATTGACTAATGTCCCAATAGATTTGCCGGCGGAAATTACTATGTAATAGATTTACTGGCGGCAATTGGCTATCCTAGGGATTTGTCGGCGGTAAATGATGATCTGATAATTACTGGCATAAAACAACTAACAGAGGATTTACCGGCAGTAAATCCCCATGGCACTGCTAATCAGTGATTATCGACTTTGCTATACCAGTTTGCTTGACCATCATTGATAGTCAATTTTGGCTGTCTTCA
>CAKOGF010000060.1:0-52114 GCA_933228935.1 Pemphredon lugubris
CCAGACCCAGACCCAGACCCAGACCCAGACCCAGACCCAGACCCAGACCCAGACCCAGACCCAGACCCAGACCCAGACCCAGACCCAGACCCAGACCCAGACCCAGACCCAGACCCAGACCCAGACCCAGACCCAGACCCAGACCCAGACCCAGACCCAGACCCAGACCCAGACCCAGACCCAGACCCAGACCCAGACCCAGACCCAGACCCAGACCCAGACCCAGACCCAGACCCAGACCCAGACCCAGACCCAGACCCAGACCCAGACCCAGACCCAGACCCAGACCCAGACCCAGACCCAGACCCAGACCCAGACCCAGACCCAGACCCAGACCCAGACCCAGACCCAGACCCAGACCCAGACCCAGACCCAGACCCAGACCCAGACCCAGACCCAGACCCAGACCCAGACCCAGACCCAGACCCAGACCCAGACCACCCAGACCCAGACCCAGACCCAGACCCAGACCCAGACCCAGACCCAGACCCAGACCCAGACCCAGACCCAGACCCAGACCCAGACCCAGACCCAGACCCAGACCCAGACCCAGACCCAGACCCAGACCCAGACCCAGACCCAGACCCAGACCCAGACCCAGACCCAGACCCAGACCCAGACCCAGACCCAGACCCAGACCCAGACCCAGACCCAGACCCAGACCCAGACCCAGACCCAGACCCAGACCCAGACCCAGACCCAGACCCAGACCCAGACCCAGACCCAGACCCAGACCCAGACCCAGACCCAGACCCAGACCCAGACCCAGACCCAGACCCAGACCCAGACCCAGACCCAGACCCAGACCCAGACCCAGACCCAGACCCAGACCCAGACCCAGACCCAGACCCAGACCCAGACCCAGACCCAGACCCAGACCCAGACCCAGACCCAGACCCAGACCCAGACCCAGACCCAGACCCAGACCCAGACCCAGACCCAGACCCAGACCCAGACCCAGACCCAGACCCAGACCCAGACCCAGACCCAGACCCAGACCCAGACCCAGACCCAGACCCAGACCCAGACCCAGACCCAGACCCAGACCCAGACCCAGACCCAGACCCAGACCCAGACCCAGACCCAGACCCAGACCCAGACCCAGACCCAGACCCAGACCCAGACCCAGACCCAGACCCAGACCCAGACCCAGACCCAGACCCAGACCCAGACCCAGACCCAGACCCAGACCCAGACCCAGACCCAGACCCAGACCCAGACCCAGACCCAGACCCAGACCCAGACCCAGACCCAGACCCAGACCCAGACCCAGACCCAGACCCAGACCCAGACCCAGACCCAGACCCAGACCCAGACCCAGACCCAGACCCAGACCCAGACCCAGACCCAGACCCAGACCCAGACCCAGACCCAGACCCAGACCCAGACCCAGACCCAGACCCAGACCCAGACCCAGACCCAGACCCAGACCCAGACCCAGACCCAGACCCAGACCCAGACCCAGACCCAGACCCAGACCCAGACCCAGACCCAGACCCAGACCCAGACCCAGACCCAGACCCAGACCCAGACCCAGACCCAGACCCAGACCCAGACCCAGACCCAGACCCAGACCCAGACCCAGACCCAGACCCAGACCCAGACCCAGACCCAGACCCAGACCCAGACCCAGACCCAGACCCAGACCCAGACCCAGACCCAGACCCAGACCCAGACCCAGACCCAGACCCAGACCCAGACCCAGACCCAGACCCAGACCCAGACCCAGACCCAGACCCAGACCCAGACCCAGACCCAGACCCAGACCCAGACCCAGACCCAGACCCAGACCCAGACCCAGACCCAGACCCAGACCCAGACCCAGACCCAGACCCAGACCCAGACCCAGACCCAGACCCAGACCCAGACCCAGACCCAGACCCAGACCCAGACCCAGACCCAGACCCAGACCCAGACCCAGACCCAGACCCAGACCCAGACCCAGACCCAGACCCAGACCCAGACCCAGACCCAGACCCAGACCCAGACCCAGACCCAGACCCAGACCCAGACCCAGACCCAGACCCAGACCCAGACCCAGACCCAGACCCAGACCCAGACCCAGACCCAGACCCAGACCCAGACCCAGACCCAGACCCAGACCCAGACCCAGACCCAGACCCAGACCCAGACCCAGACCCAGACCCAGACCCAGACCCAGACCCAGACCCAGACCCAGACCCAGACCCAGACCCAGACCCAGACCCAGACCCAGACCCAGACCCAGACCCAGACCCAGACCCAGACCCAGACCCAGACCCAGACCCAGACCCAGACCCAGACCCAGACCCAGACCCAGACCCAGACCCAGACCCAGACCCAGACCCAGACCCAGACCCAGACCCAGACCCAGACCCAGACCCAGACCCAGACCCAGACCCAGACCCAGACCCAGACCCAGACCCAGACCCAGACCCAGACCCAGACCCAGACCCAGACCCAGACCCAGACCCAGACCCAGACCCAGACCCAGACCCAGACCCAGACCCAGACCCAGACCCAGACCCAGACCCAGACCCAGACCCAGACCCAGACCCAGACCCAGACCCAGACCCAGACCCAGACCCAGACCCAGACCCAGACCCAGACCCAGACCCAGACCCAGACCCAGACCCAGACCCAGACCCAGACCCAGACCCAGACCCAGACCCAGACCCAGACCCAGACCCAGACCCAGACCCAGACCCAGACCCAGACCCAGACCCAGACCCAGACCCAGACCCAGACCCAGACCCAGACCCAGACCCAGACCCAGACCCAGACCCAGACCCAGACCCAGACCCAGACCCAGACCCAGACCCAGACCCAGACCCAGACCCAGACCCAGACCCAGACCCAGACCCAGACCCAGACCCAGACCCAGACCCAGACCCAGACCCAGACCCAGACCCAGACCCAGACCCAGACCCAGACCCAGACCCAGACCCAGACCCAGACCCAGACCCAGACCCAGACCCAGACCCAGACCCAGACCCAGACCCAGACCCAGACCCAGACCCAGACCCAGACCCAGACCCAGACCCAGACCCAGACCCAGACCCAGACCCAGACCCAGACCCAGACCCAGACCCAGACCCAGACCCAGACCCAGACCCAGACCCAGACCCAGACCCAGACCCAGACCCAGACCCAGACCCAGACCCAGACCCAGACCCAGACCCAGACCCAGACCCAGACCCAGACCCAGACCCAGACCCAGACCCAGACCCAGACCCAGACCCAGACCCAGACCCAGACCCAGACCCAGACCCAGACCCAGACCCAGACCCAGACCCAGACCCAGACCCAGACCCAGACCCAGACCCAGACCCAGACCCAGACCCAGACCCAGACCCAGACCCAGACCCAGACCCAGACCCAGACCCAGACCCAGACCCAGACCCAGACCCAGACCCAGACCCAGACCCAGACCCAGACCCAGACCCAGACCCAGACCCAGACCCAGACCCAGACCCAGACCCAGACCCAGACCCAGACCCAGACCCAGACCCAGACCCAGACCCAGACCCAGACCCAGACCCAGACCCAGACCCAGACCCAGACCCAGACCCAGACCCAGACCCAGACCCAGACCCAGACCCAGACCCAGACCCAGACCCAGACCCAGACCCAGACCCAGACCCAGACCCAGACCCAGACCCAGACCCAGACCCAGACCCAGACCCAGACCCAGACCCAGACCCAGACCCAGACCCAGACCCAGACCCAGACCCAGACCCAGACCCAGACCCAGACCCAGACCCAGACCCAGACCCAGACCCAGACCCAGACCCAGACCCAGACCCAGACCCAGACCCAGACCCAGACCCAGACCCAGACCCAGACCCAGACCCAGACCCAGACCCAGACCCAGACCCAGACCCAGACCCAGACCCAGACCCAGACCCAGACCCAGACCCAGACCCAGACCCAGACCCAGACCCAGACCCAGACCCAGACCCAGACCCAGACCCAGACCCAGACCCAGACCCAGACCCAGACCCAGACCCAGACCCAGACCCAGACCCAGACCCAGACCCAGACCCAGACCCAGACCCAGACCCAGACCCAGACCCAGACCCAGACCCAGACCCAGACCCAGACCCAGACCCAGACCCAGACCCAGACCCAGACCCAGACCCAGACCCAGACCCAGACCCAGACCCAGACCCAGACCCAGACCCAGACCCAGACCCAGACCCAGACCCAGACCCAGACCCAGACCCAGACCCAGACCCAGACCCAGACCCAGACCCAGACCCAGACCCAGACCCAGACCCAGACCCAGACCCAGACCCAGACCCAGACCCAGACCCAGACCCAGACCCAGACCCAGACCCAGACCCAGACCCAGACCCAGACCCAGACCCAGACCCAGACCCAGACCCAGACCCAGACCCAGACCCAGACCCAGACCCAGACCCAGACCCAGACCCAGACCCAGACCCAGACCCAGACCCAGACCCAGACCCAGACCCAGACCCAGACCCAGACCCAGACCCAGACCCAGACCCAGACCCAGACCCAGACCCAGACCCAGACCCAGACCCAGACCCAGACCCAGACCCAGACCCAGACCCAGACCCAGACCCAGACCCAGACCCAGACCCAGACCCAGACCCAGACCCAGACCCAGACCCAGACCCAGACCCAGACCCAGACCCAGACCCAGACCCAGACCCAGACCCAGACCCAGACCCAGACCCAGACCCAGACCCAGACCCAGACCCAGACCCAGACCCAGACCCAGACCCAGACCCAGACCCAGACCCAGACCCAGACCCAGACCCAGACCCAGACCCAGACCCAGACCCAGACCCAGACCCAGACCCAGACCCAGACCCAGACCCAGACCCAGACCCAGACCCAGACCCAGACCCAGACCCAGACCCAGACCCAGACCCAGACCCAGACCCAGACCCAGACCCAGACCCAGACCCAGACCCAGACCCAGACCCAGACCCAGACCCAGACCCAGACCCAGACCCAGACCCAGACCCAGACCCAGACCCAGACCCAGACCCAGACCCAGACCCAGACCCAGACCCAGACCCAGACCCAGACCCAGACCCAGACCCAGACCCAGACCCAGACCCAGACCCAGACCCAGACCCAGACCCAGACCCAGACCCAGACCCAGACCCAGACCCAGACCCAGACCCAGACCCAGACCCAGACCCAGACCCAGACCCAGACCCAGACCCAGACCCAGACCCAGACCCAGACCCAGACCCAGACCCAGACCCAGACCCAGACCCAGACCCAGACCCAGACCCAGACCCAGACCCAGACCCAGACCCAGACCCAGACCCAGACCCAGACCCAGACCCAGACCCAGACCCAGACCCAGACCCAGACCCAGACCCAGACCCAGACCCAGACCCAGACCCAGACCCAGACCCAGACCCAGACCCAGACCCAGACCCAGACCCAGACCCAGACCCAGACCCAGACCCAGACCCAGACCCAGACCCAGACCCAGACCCAGACCCAGACCCAGACCCAGACCCAGACCCAGACCCAGACCCAGACCCAGACCCAGACCCAGACCCAGACCCAGACCCAGACCCAGACCCAGACCCAGACCCAGACCCAGACCCAGACCCAGACCCAGACCCAGACCCAGACCCAGACCCAGACCCAGACCCAGACCCAGACCCAGACCCAGACCCAGACCCAGACCCAGACCCAGACCCAGACCCAGACCCAGACCCAGACCCAGACCCAGACCCAGACCCAGACCCAGACCCAGACCCAGACCCAGACCCAGACCCAGACCCAGACCCAGACCCAGACCCAGACCCAGACCCAGACCCAGACCCAGACCCAGACCCAGACCCAGACCCAGACCCAGACCCAGACCCAGACCCAGACCCAGACCCAGACCCAGACCCAGACCCAGACCCAGACCCAGACCCAGACCCAGACCCAGACCCAGACCCAGACCCAGACCCAGACCCAGACCCAGACCCAGACCCAGACCCAGACCCAGACCCAGACCCAGACCCAGACCCAGACCCAGACCCAGACCCAGACCCAGACCCAGACCCAGACCCAGACCCAGACCCAGACCCAGACCCAGACCCAGACCCAGACCCAGACCCAGACCCAGACCCAGACCCAGACCCAGACCCAGACCCAGACCCAGACCCAGACCCAGACCCAGACCCAGACCCAGACCCAGACCCAGACCCAGACCCAGACCCAGACCCAGACCCAGACCCAGACCCAGACCCAGACCCAGACCCAGACCCAGACCCAGACCCAGACCCAGACCCAGACCCAGACCCAGACCCAGACCCAGACCCAGACCCAGACCCAGACCCAGACCCAGACCCAGACCCAGACCCAGACCCAGACCCAGACCCAGACCCAGACCCAGACCCAGACCCAGACCCAGACCCAGACCCAGACCCAGACCCAGACCCAGACCCAGACCCAGACCCAGACCCAGACCCAGACCCAGACCCAGACCCAGACCCAGACCCAGACCCAGACCCAGACCCAGACCCAGACCCAGACCCAGACCCAGACCCAGACCCAGACCCAGACCCAGACCCAGACCCAGACCCAGACCCAGACCCAGACCCAGACCCAGACCCAGACCCAGACCCAGACCCAGACCCAGACCCAGACCCAGACCCAGACCCAGACCCAGACCCAGACCCAGACCCAGACCCAGACCCAGACCCAGACCCAGACCCAGACCCAGACCCAGACCCAGACCCAGACCCAGACCCAGACCCAGACCCAGACCCAGACCCAGACCCAGACCCAGACCCAGACCCAGACCCAGACCCAGACCCAGACCCAGACCCAGACCCAGACCCAGACCCAGACCCAGACCCAGACCCAGACCCAGACCCAGACCCAGACCCAGACCCAGACCCAGACCCAGACCCAGACCCAGACCCAGACCCAGACCCAGACCCAGACCCAGACCCAGACCCAGACCCAGACCCAGACCCAGACCCAGACCCAGACCCAGACCCAGACCCAGACCCAGACCCAGACCCAGACCCAGACCCAGACCCAGACCCAGACCCAGACCCAGACCCAGACCCAGACCCAGACCCAGACCCAGACCCAGACCCAGACCCAGACCCAGACCCAGACCCAGACCCAGACCCAGACCCAGACCCAGACCCAGACCCAGACCCAGACCCAGACCCAGACCCAGACCCAGACCCAGACCCAGACCCAGACCCAGACCCAGACCCAGACCCAGACCCAGACCCAGACCCAGACCCAGACCCAGACCCAGACCCAGACCCAGACCCAGACCCAGACCCAGACCCAGACCCAGACCCAGACCCAGACCCAGACCCAGACCCAGACCCAGACCCAGACCCAGACCCAGACCCAGACCCAGACCCAGACCCAGACCCAGACCCAGACCCAGACCCAGACCCAGACCCAGACCCAGACCCAGACCCAGACCCAGACCCAGACCCAGACCCAGACCCAGACCCAGACCCAGACCCAGACCCAGACCCAGACCCAGACCCAGACCCAGACCCAGACCCAGACCCAGACCCAGACCCAGACCCAGACCCAGACCCAGACCCAGACCCAGACCCAGACCCAGACCCAGACCCAGACCCAGACCCAGACCCAGACCCAGACCCAGACCCAGACCCAGACCCAGACCCAGACCCAGACCCAGACCCAGACCCAGACCCAGACCCAGACCCAGACCCAGACCCAGACCCAGACCCAGACCCAGACCCAGACCCAGACCCAGACCCAGACCCAGACCCAGACCCAGACCCAGACCCAGACCCAGACCCAGACCCAGACCCAGACCCAGACCCAGACCCAGACCCAGACCCAGACCCAGACCCAGACCCAGACCCAGACCCAGACCCAGACCCAGACCCAGACCCAGACCCAGACCCAGACCCAGACCCAGACCCAGACCCAGACCCAGACCCAGACCCAGACCCAGACCCAGACCCAGACCCAGACCCAGACCCAGACCCAGACCCAGACCCAGACCCAGACCCAGACCCAGACCCAGACCCAGACCCAGACCCAGACCCAGACCCAGACCCAGACCCAGACCCAGACCCAGACCCAGACCCAGACCCAGACCCAGACCCAGACCCAGACCCAGACCCAGACCCAGACCCAGACCCAGACCCAGACCCAGACCCAGACCCAGACCCAGACCCAGACCCAGACCCAGACCCAGACCCAGACCCAGACCCAGACCCAGACCCAGACCCAGACCCAGACCCAGACCCAGACCCAGACCCAGACCCAGACCCAGACCCAGACCCAGACCCAGACCCAGACCCAGACCCAGACCCAGACCCAGACCCAGACCCAGACCCAGACCCAGACCCAGACCCAGACCCAGACCCAGACCCAGACCCAGACCCAGACCCAGACCCAGACCCAGACCCAGACCCAGACCCAGACCCAGACCCAGACCCAGACCCAGACCCAGACCCAGACCCAGACCCAGACCCAGACCCAGACCCAGACCCAGACCCAGACCCAGACCCAGACCCAGACCCAGACCCAGACCCAGACCCAGACCCAGACCCAGACCCAGACCCAGACCCAGACCCAGACCCAGACCCAGACCCAGACCCAGACCCAGACCCAGACCCAGACCCAGACCCAGACCCAGACCCAGACCCAGACCCAGACCCAGACCCAGACCCAGACCCAGACCCAGACCCAGACCCAGACCCAGACCCAGACCCAGACCCAGACCCAGACCCAGACCCAGACCCAGACCCAGACCCAGACCCAGACCCAGACCCAGACCCAGACCCAGACCCAGACCCAGACCCAGACCCAGACCCAGACCCAGACCCAGACCCAGACCCAGACCCAGACCCAGACCCAGACCCAGACCCAGACCCAGACCCAGACCCAGACCCAGACCCAGACCCAGACCCAGACCCAGACCCAGACCCAGACCCAGACCCAGACCCAGACCCAGACCCAGACCCAGACCCAGACCCAGACCCAGACCCAGACCCAGACCCAGACCCAGACCCAGACCCAGACCCAGACCCAGACCCAGACCCAGACCCAGACCCAGACCCAGACCCAGACCCAGACCCAGACCCAGACCCAGACCCAGACCCAGACCCAGACCCAGACCCAGACCCAGACCCAGACCCAGACCCAGACCCAGACCCAGACCCAGACCCAGACCCAGACCCAGACCCAGACCCAGACCCAGACCCAGACCCAGACCCAGACCCAGACCCAGACCCAGACCCAGACCCAGACCCAGACCCAGACCCAGACCCAGACCCAGACCCAGACCCAGACCCAGACCCAGACCCAGACCCAGACCCAGACCCAGACCCAGACCCAGACCCAGACCCAGACCCAGACCCAGACCCAGACCCAGACCCAGACCCAGACCCAGACCCAGACCCAGACCCAGACCCAGACCCAGACCCAGACCCAGACCCAGACCCAGACCCAGACCCAGACCCAGACCCAGACCCAGACCCAGACCCAGACCCAGACCCAGACCCAGACCCAGACCCAGACCCAGACCCAGACCCAGACCCAGACCCAGACCCAGACCCAGACCCAGACCCAGACCCAGACCCAGACCCAGACCCAGACCCAGACCCAGACCCAGACCCAGACCCAGACCCAGACCCAGACCCAGACCCAGACCCAGACCCAGACCCAGACCCAGACCCAGACCCAGACCCAGACCCAGACCCAGACCCAGACCCAGACCCAGACCCAGACCCAGACCCAGACCCAGACCCAGACCCAGACCCAGACCCAGACCCAGACCCAGACCCAGACCCAGACCCAGACCCAGACCCAGACCCAGACCCAGACCCAGACCCAGACCCAGACCCAGACCCAGACCCAGACCCAGACCCAGACCCAGACCCAGACCCAGACCCAGACCCAGACCCAGACCCAGACCCAGACCCAGACCCAGACCCAGACCCAGACCCAGACCCAGACCCAGACCCAGACCCAGACCCAGACCCAGACCCAGACCCAGACCCAGACCCAGACCCAGACCCAGACCCAGACCCAGACCCAGACCCAGACCCAGACCCAGACCCAGACCCAGACCCAGACCCAGACCCAGACCCAGACCCAGACCCAGACCCAGACCCAGACCCAGACCCAGACCCAGACCCAGACCCAGACCCAGACCCAGACCCAGACCCAGACCCAGACCCAGACCCAGACCCAGACCCAGACCCAGACCCAGACCCAGACCCAGACCCAGACCCAGACCCAGACCCAGACCCAGACCCAGACCCAGACCCAGACCCAGACCCAGACCCAGACCCAGACCCAGACCCAGACCCAGACCCAGACCCAGACCCAGACCCAGACCCAGACCCAGACCCAGACCCAGACCCAGACCCAGACCCAGACCCAGACCCAGACCCAGACCCAGACCCAGACCCAGACCCAGACCCAGACCCAGACCCAGACCCAGACCCAGACCCAGACCCAGACCCAGACCCAGACCCAGACCCAGACCCAGACCCAGACCCAGACCCAGACCCAGACCCAGACCCAGACCCAGACCCAGACCCAGACCCAGACCCAGACCCAGACCCAGACCCAGACCCAGACCCAGACCCAGACCCAGACCCAGACCCAGACCCAGACCCAGACCCAGACCCAGACCCAGACCCAGACCCAGACCCAGACCCAGACCCAGACCCAGACCCAGACCCAGACCCAGACCCAGACCCAGACCCAGACCCAGACCCAGACCCAGACCCAGACCCAGACCCAGACCCAGACCCAGACCCAGACCCAGACCCAGACCCAGACCCAGACCCAGACCCAGACCCAGACCCAGACCCAGACCCAGACCCAGACCCAGACCCAGACCCAGACCCAGACCCAGACCCAGACCCAGACCCAGACCCAGACCCAGACCCAGACCCAGACCCAGACCCAGACCCAGACCCAGACCCAGACCCAGACCCAGACCCAGACCCAGACCCAGACCCAGACCCAGACCCAGACCCAGACCCAGACCCAGACCCAGACCCAGACCCAGACCCAGACCCAGACCCAGACCCAGACCCAGACCCAGACCCAGACCCAGACCCAGACCCAGACCCAGACCCAGACCCAGACCCAGACCCAGACCCAGACCCAGACCCAGACCCAGACCCAGACCCAGACCCAGACCCAGACCCAGACCCAGACCCAGACCCAGACCCAGACCCAGACCCAGACCCAGACCCAGACCCAGACCCAGACCCAGACCCAGACCCAGACCCAGACCCAGACCCAGACCCAGACCCAGACCCAGACCCAGACCCAGACCCAGACCCAGACCCAGACCCAGACCCAGACCCAGACCCAGACCCAGACCCAGACCCAGACCCAGACCCAGACCCAGACCCAGACCCAGACCCAGACCCAGACCCAGACCCAGACCCAGACCCAGACCCAGACCCAGACCCAGACCCAGACCCAGACCCAGACCCAGACCCAGACCCAGACCCAGACCCAGACCCAGACCCAGACCCAGACCCAGACCCAGACCCAGACCCAGACCCAGACCCAGACCCAGACCCAGACCCAGACCCAGACCCAGACCCAGACCCAGACCCAGACCCAGACCCAGACCCAGACCCAGACCCAGACCCAGACCCAGACCCAGACCCAGACCCAGACCCAGACCCAGACCCAGACCCAGACCCAGACCCAGACCCAGACCCAGACCCAGACCCAGACCCAGACCCAGACCCAGACCCAGACCCAGACCCAGACCCAGACCCAGACCCAGACCCAGACCCAGACCCAGACCCAGACCCAGACCCAGACCCAGACCCAGACCCAGACCCAGACCCAGACCCAGACCCAGACCCAGACCCAGACCCAGACCCAGACCCAGACCCAGACCCAGACCCAGACCCAGACCCAGACCCAGACCCAGACCCAGACCCAGACCCAGACCCAGACCCAGACCCAGACCCAGACCCAGACCCAGACCCAGACCCAGACCCAGACCCAGACCCAGACCCAGACCCAGACCCAGACCCAGACCCAGACCCAGACCCAGACCCAGACCCAGACCCAGACCCAGACCCAGACCCAGACCCAGACCCAGACCCAGACCCAGACCCAGACCCAGACCCAGACCCAGACCCAGACCCAGACCCAGACCCAGACCCAGACCCAGACCCAGACCCAGACCCAGACCCAGACCCAGACCCAGACCCAGACCCAGACCCAGACCCAGACCCAGACCCAGACCCAGACCCAGACCCAGACCCAGACCCAGACCCAGACCCAGACCCAGACCCAGACCCAGACCCAGACCCAGACCCAGACCCAGACCCAGACCCAGACCCAGACCCAGACCCAGACCCAGACCCAGACCCAGACCCAGACCCAGACCCAGACCCAGACCCAGACCCAGACCCAGACCCAGACCCAGACCCAGACCCAGACCCAGACCCAGACCCAGACCCAGACCCAGACCCAGACCCAGACCCAGACCCAGACCCAGACCCAGACCCAGACCCAGACCCAGACCCAGACCCAGACCCAGACCCAGACCCAGACCCAGACCCAGACCCAGACCCAGACCCAGACCCAGACCCAGACCCAGACCCAGACCCAGACCCAGACCCAGACCCAGACCCAGACCCAGACCCAGACCCAGACCCAGACCCAGACCCAGACCCAGACCCAGACCCAGACCCAGACCCAGACCCAGACCCAGACCCAGACCCAGACCCAGACCCAGACCCAGACCCAGACCCAGACCCAGACCCAGACCCAGACCCAGACCCAGACCCAGACCCAGACCCAGACCCAGACCCAGACCCAGACCCAGACCCAGACCCAGACCCAGACCCAGACCCAGACCCAGACCCAGACCCAGACCCAGACCCAGACCCAGACCCAGACCCAGACCCAGACCCAGACCCAGACCCAGACCCAGACCCAGACCCAGACCCAGACCCAGACCCAGACCCAGACCCAGACCCAGACCCAGACCCAGACCCAGACCCAGACCCAGACCCAGACCCAGACCCAGACCCAGACCCAGACCCAGACCCAGACCCAGACCCAGACCCAGACCCAGACCCAGACCCAGACCCAGACCCAGACCCAGACCCAGACCCAGACCCAGACCCAGACCCAGACCCAGACCCAGACCCAGACCCAGACCCAGACCCAGACCCAGACCCAGACCCAGACCCAGACCCAGACCCAGACCCAGACCCAGACCCAGACCCAGACCCAGACCCAGACCCAGACCCAGACCCAGACCCAGACCCAGACCCAGACCCAGACCCAGACCCAGACCCAGACCCAGACCCAGACCCAGACCCAGACCCAGACCCAGACCCAGACCCAGACCCAGACCCAGACCCAGACCCAGACCCAGACCCAGACCCAGACCCAGACCCAGACCCAGACCCAGACCCAGACCCAGACCCAGACCCAGACCCAGACCCAGACCCAGACCCAGACCCAGACCCAGACCCAGACCCAGACCCAGACCCAGACCCAGACCCAGACCCAGACCCAGACCCAGACCCAGACCCAGACCCAGACCCAGACCCAGACCCAGACCCAGACCCAGACCCAGACCCAGACCCAGACCCAGACCCAGACCCAGACCCAGACCCAGACCCAGACCCAGACCCAGACCCAGACCCAGACCCAGACCCAGACCCAGACCCAGACCCAGACCCAGACCCAGACCCAGACCCAGACCCAGACCCAGACCCAGACCCAGACCCAGACCCAGACCCAGACCCAGACCCAGACCCAGACCCAGACCCAGACCCAGACCCAGACCCAGACCCAGACCCAGACCCAGACCCAGACCCAGACCCAGACCCAGACCCAGACCCAGACCCAGACCCAGACCCAGACCCAGACCCAGACCCAGACCCAGACCCAGACCCAGACCCAGACCCAGACCCAGACCCAGACCCAGACCCAGACCCAGACCCAGACCCAGACCCAGACCCAGACCCAGACCCAGACCCAGACCCAGACCCAGACCCAGACCCAGACCCAGACCCAGACCCAGACCCAGACCCAGACCCAGACCCAGACCCAGACCCAGACCCAGACCCAGACCCAGACCCAGACCCAGACCCAGACCCAGACCCAGACCCAGACCCAGACCCAGACCCAGACCCAGACCCAGACCCAGACCCAGACCCAGACCCAGACCCAGACCCAGACCCAGACCCAGACCCAGACCCAGACCCAGACCCAGACCCAGACCCAGACCCAGACCCAGACCCAGACCCAGACCCAGACCCAGACCCAGACCCAGACCCAGACCCAGACCCAGACCCAGACCCAGACCCAGACCCAGACCCAGACCCAGACCCAGACCCAGACCCAGACCCAGACCCAGACCCAGACCCAGACCCAGACCCAGACCCAGACCCAGACCCAGACCCAGACCCAGACCCAGACCCAGACCCAGACCCAGACCCAGACCCAGACCCAGACCCAGACCCAGACCCAGACCCAGACCCAGACCCAGACCCAGACCCAGACCCAGACCCAGACCCAGACCCAGACCCAGACCCAGACCCAGACCCAGACCCAGACCCAGACCCAGACCCAGACCCAGACCCAGACCCAGACCCAGACCCAGACCCAGACCCAGACCCAGACCCAGACCCAGACCCAGACCCAGACCCAGACCCAGACCCAGACCCAGACCCAGACCCAGACCCAGACCCAGACCCAGACCCAGACCCAGACCCAGACCCAGACCCAGACCCAGACCCAGACCCAGACCCAGACCCAGACCCAGACCCAGACCCAGACCCAGACCCAGACCCAGACCCAGACCCAGACCCAGACCCAGACCCAGACCCAGACCCAGACCCAGACCCAGACCCAGACCCAGACCCAGACCCAGACCCAGACCCAGACCCAGACCCAGACCCAGACCCAGACCCAGACCCAGACCCAGACCCAGACCCAGACCCAGACCCAGACCCAGACCCAGACCCAGACCCAGACCCAGACCCAGACCCAGACCCAGACCCAGACCCAGACCCAGACCCAGACCCAGACCCAGACCCAGACCCAGACCCAGACCCAGACCCAGACCCAGACCCAGACCCAGACCCAGACCCAGACCCAGACCCAGACCCAGACCCAGACCCAGACCCAGACCCAGACCCAGACCCAGACCCAGACCCAGACCCAGACCCAGACCCAGACCCAGACCCAGACCCAGACCCAGACCCAGACCCAGACCCAGACCCAGACCCAGACCCAGACCCAGACCCAGACCCAGACCCAGACCCAGACCCAGACCCAGACCCAGACCCAGACCCAGACCCAGACCCAGACCCAGACCCAGACCCAGACCCAGACCCAGACCCAGACCCAGACCCAGACCCAGACCCAGACCCAGACCCAGACCCAGACCCAGACCCAGACCCAGACCCAGACCCAGACCCAGACCCAGACCCAGACCCAGACCCAGACCCAGACCCAGACCCAGACCCAGACCCAGACCCAGACCCAGACCCAGACCCAGACCCAGACCCAGACCCAGACCCAGACCCAGACCCAGACCCAGACCCAGACCCAGACCCAGACCCAGACCCAGACCCAGACCCAGACCCAGACCCAGACCCAGACCCAGACCCAGACCCAGACCCAGACCCAGACCCAGACCCAGACCCAGACCCAGACCCAGACCCAGACCCAGACCCAGACCCAGACCCAGACCCAGACCCAGACCCAGACCCAGACCCAGACCCAGACCCAGACCCAGACCCAGACCCAGACCCAGACCCAGACCCAGACCCAGACCCAGACCCAGACCCAGACCCAGACCCAGACCCAGACCCAGACCCAGACCCAGACCCAGACCCAGACCCAGACCCAGACCCAGACCCAGACCCAGACCCAGACCCAGACCCAGACCCAGACCCAGACCCAGACCCAGACCCAGACCCAGACCCAGACCCAGACCCAGACCCAGACCCAGACCCAGACCCAGACCCAGACCCAGACCCAGACCCAGACCCAGACCCAGACCCAGACCCAGACCCAGACCCAGACCCAGACCCAGACCCAGACCCAGACCCAGACCCAGACCCAGACCCAGACCCAGACCCAGACCCAGACCCAGACCCAGACCCAGACCCAGACCCAGACCCAGACCCAGACCCAGACCCAGACCCAGACCCAGACCCAGACCCAGACCCAGACCCAGACCCAGACCCAGACCCAGACCCAGACCCAGACCCAGACCCAGACCCAGACCCAGACCCAGACCCAGACCCAGACCCAGACCCAGACCCAGACCCAGACCCAGACCCAGACCCAGACCCAGACCCAGACCCAGACCCAGACCCAGACCCAGACCCAGACCCAGACCCAGACCCAGACCCAGACCCAGACCCAGACCCAGACCCAGACCCAGACCCAGACCCAGACCCAGACCCAGACCCAGACCCAGACCCAGACCCAGACCCAGACCCAGACCCAGACCCAGACCCAGACCCAGACCCAGACCCAGACCCAGACCCAGACCCAGACCCAGACCCAGACCCAGACCCAGACCCAGACCCAGACCCAGACCCAGACCCAGACCCAGACCCAGACCCAGACCCAGACCCAGACCCAGACCCAGACCCAGACCCAGACCCAGACCCAGACCCAGACCCAGACCCAGACCCAGACCCAGACCCAGACCCAGACCCAGACCCAGACCCAGACCCAGACCCAGACCCAGACCCAGACCCAGACCCAGACCCAGACCCAGACCCAGACCCAGACCCAGACCCAGACCCAGACCCAGACCCAGACCCAGACCCAGACCCAGACCCAGACCCAGACCCAGACCCAGACCCAGACCCAGACCCAGACCCAGACCCAGACCCAGACCCAGACCCAGACCCAGACCCAGACCCAGACCCAGACCCAGACCCAGACCCAGACCCAGACCCAGACCCAGACCCAGACCCAGACCCAGACCCAGACCCAGACCCAGACCCAGACCCAGACCCAGACCCAGACCCAGACCCAGACCCAGACCCAGACCCAGACCCAGACCCAGACCCAGACCCAGACCCAGACCCAGACCCAGACCCAGACCCAGACCCAGACCCAGACCCAGACCCAGACCCAGACCCAGACCCAGACCCAGACCCAGACCCAGACCCAGACCCAGACCCAGACCCAGACCCAGACCCAGACCCAGACCCAGACCCAGACCCAGACCCAGACCCAGACCCAGACCCAGACCCAGACCCAGACCCAGACCCAGACCCAGACCCAGACCCAGACCCAGACCCAGACCCAGACCCAGACCCAGACCCAGACCCAGACCCAGACCCAGACCCAGACCCAGACCCAGACCCAGACCCAGACCCAGACCCAGACCCAGACCCAGACCCAGACCCAGACCCAGACCCAGACCCAGACCCAGACCCAGACCCAGACCCAGACCCAGACCCAGACCCAGACCCAGACCCAGACCCAGACCCAGACCCAGACCCAGACCCAGACCCAGACCCAGACCCAGACCCAGACCCAGACCCAGACCCAGACCCAGACCCAGACCCAGACCCAGACCCAGACCCAGACCCAGACCCAGACCCAGACCCAGACCCAGACCCAGACCCAGACCCAGACCCAGACCCAGACCCAGACCCAGACCCAGACCCAGACCCAGACCCAGACCCAGACCCAGACCCAGACCCAGACCCAGACCCAGACCCAGACCCAGACCCAGACCCAGACCCAGACCCAGACCCAGACCCAGACCCAGACCCAGACCCAGACCCAGACCCAGACCCAGACCCAGACCCAGACCCAGACCCAGACCCAGACCCAGACCCAGACCCAGACCCAGACCCAGACCCAGACCCAGACCCAGACCCAGACCCAGACCCAGACCCAGACCCAGACCCAGACCCAGTGTGACCGGAGGCATTATGCCTATGTAAATTTATGTAAATAGTTAGCTTTAGCCTTCCAGGCATTCCCTAATTGATCGGAAAAGATTTCATGGAATTAGTCATAGAACATGATCTAATTTCTTAGCTCACACGGTCGAGCATATATGTGACCGGCAGCGACACATAAAAATTACATATATTGTAATAGGGTTGTCGCATACGCTCAACGAATCGAGAGCGCATGCGCGAAACGCCACCTGGCGAAAAGGTAAAAAGCCAACATGGCGTTGTACAGTCTTAGAGTTAGGTAATCTAGGTTAGTACCACCCTATTCTAAAGTCGCGATGCGATCACATTATTTTCGGTGGAAAACTATCCACTAACCTTCCGACAAGGTAACAAAACCACTCGGAGCCGAATTACATTGATTTCGAACTCACCCTAGAAGTTCCCAAGAGGCTCCGAATCATCTTCGCAAAAGACGAGGATGAAAAGTGTAAATAGCGATCTTAAGTAATAACAGTGCGTTAGTTACTCCATGAATGGTAAGAAACCACTATCGCTATTTAATTTACTATTAGTCGAAGCTCACCCTAGAGGTAGAGAACTCGAAGGCCAAACTCGCAAGGAGGCTGAGAAACCAAATACTAATATTAAGTAAGTAGAGTTTTGTACAGCTTCCAGAACATATCATTATATGCAAGCAATTATTATTTTGTTGACCTTCGAAAGTTCAGGCTCACCCTAGATATAATATATATATAGGTAGTCATTCAAGGACAGTATTATGTAATCCTAAGAAGAGCCTGAAACATTAAGTACTATTACGATATAAGCGAATGCGTAAAGTACTAATAATAGCGATAGTAAACTTGCTAACAATCAAAGGAAAAGAGATAAGTAAATACTCACCCTTCGAGAACAAAGAAAATGTAAAAACCTTGAAGCAATGGATGAGCCGTAATTAATTAACTTAATTACGGTAATAGAGTCAAAAGACGGGGGAGTTATTAAACAACAATAAGCCGCAAATGTTTATAGTGTTTATTGTTGTATAGTATGAGTAATTAACATAAGTACTTTGATTGTTAATAACTTACCAGGAGAAAAGTGTACGATAGCGAACACAGTCAGTTCGGCATTTAGTACAAATTATGTATGATTTTATTTTGTATTAAATGTGAGCCATTATTAATTAAGGCTCACCTTACAAAAAATTTGTACTCGAGGCCGAACATCACGCGATGTCACGTGATCGACAAAAAGTGGCAGAAAAACGGCAAAAACCGGAGAGCCATAATTCGTTCGCAATTGCGTAGCATTAATCGTTTACTAATAAGCGAGAGCTGCACGACAAGCTGATATAAATAATTTTATACTAGTTTGTCAATGCTGCTCACCCCCTCCCAAATGGGAAAACGGTTAATAACAACGTTATCAGTTGTTGCATACGGTAGACCATTACCAATAACCAATATCAGGTGGAGGCGCTATCATATGCAACGATAACAATGTAATTGCGACTGCGATAAGGCTCACCCTAGAAAGTGGTGGGGAGGCATCTTTAAAAGAGAGCGCCGCTCCGCCATATTCAGTTGGTCTCAAACCGCCGAGAAATAAACCACGTCGCACGTCGCGGGCAAGTCGTTCTTCGCGGAGATAGAAAAGTTGAACTCAGACCGCCGAGACCGAAGCCACGTCGCTCGTACATAGAAATTGAACTTAGAAAAAATCGCGCTGTTAGGGTAGTAGGGTCCAAACCTGAGGAGTATTCAGTAGGGGTTCCTTAAAGAGACGCCGATCCAGAGAAGGAAGCCACCGAACGTGCCGTTCGAGGGGAGGACAAGTTTAAAAGGTATTGCACCTGATTAAACCAGCTACACGAAGGACCGACGGACGGGAAGGAAGTCTTCTCCATCTACCTACCACTGCCAGCCAGAGGAGGATTTAGTGCCCGTGTTAGCTAGAACCGAAATCCGTTAAATAGGCTAAACGCTGCGGAACCTAACGCGAAACGCGCAAGTGAATGTGCATAGCACTTATAGTGAATAGCAGCGAATAGGTGTAAGCCTAAGTTAAGTGCGTTACTACTTAAGTGATAGTTTAGTGCGTGCGAGGATCAATCCACTGCCAGGAGCCTTCAACAAAAGGTAGCGTGCGATTATCCGTAATACTAGCCACCAGTACCTGTTATAGTTCAAAGTTGCGAGGAGTATTAACGTCGGCACAGCGTATCACTATTATATCGTTAAGCTACGGCAAAGAAAGTTTTATTTTGTTAAACGCATTGTATACTTACAAAATACTTTGATAGAATATATTCACAAAGTTTTACCTAACTACCAGTGTTAATATATTACCATACTTACCATACATCCTAATTCAAACCTACAACGGGGAATTAGAGAATCTAAATGCTTTGATAGGAATCAATTTGCATGCAACATTATTGTAGAATTAACGTAGACAGAGTCCGTTATAATTCAAGGCCATCGACGCCATTTCGTGTACCGCATCACACAAGGTCATGCGAGGAAATCTTACGTAGCAATTAGAAGCACGGGATTTATTTTCAGTATGCTCACAAGGAGATACTTGATAGATTGTTATTAATTATTAGATCGCATCATTCGAGACTCAGTTGTTAAACTATAAGCCCTAACCGTAGACCAAAAGAGTTAGTAACATATTTCAAGGTCACTCGTCACAAGGACGATACCATAACTAGTAGCCAGAATAGACTCTCGCGCTAAGTTAATAGTGAAATTCAATACCGTATGCTACAAGATAGATACGAAGAGGATAGTAGTGACTGAAGTTCACATACCTAGGGATATTTAGTAATCACAATTATTTAATATTCGATAAACCGAGAACAGAACCGAAGTATAGATAAAGTTTATTAGAAACGCGAACGAACCGTAGATAAGAAATGCGAACAGAACCGTATATAAGAAATGGTGATAGAATCATAGATTAAAAGCGAGTCAAGGACGACGCTAGTTATTTTCAGATCTAAAGGATACTGATAGGAAACCCACAGGGGAAAAGCACTAGGGGAATTCCCAAGGACACCCTAGGTGGCGCTCGAGCCTACAGTCCAGGCGAAGCCACATATTAAAAGTATTATAGGAGAAAGTCACAACCGTACGAAGCTCCGATGAGAACACGTGTCGATTAATAGAGTTTTTGTTTCTTGTATCTCTATAAAACCCAAAAACAAGCAACTGGCGACCGTAGAATAGCCATTGAAAGTTAAGTAGACGGACCAGAGCACGTACATAGGTGAGGTCAAGAATTTCTTCTAAGTTCTTGCGCCTCATGTCCGGTTACAGATAATAGGGACGTGTACGGGGCTCAAAGCTCTCTCGGAAGCGCAGATAGGTTATAACCAGCGTGGAAGGGACAGGCTACAAACATAGTGCCTCGTAAAAAAGATTCATATGATTGACACATTGTATACGGTCATATGTTAAGGTGCTCACTGTTGGTCTCTGGCGGTTAGGTATAGCGACCCCAGACAGATTGCGGGTGTTAACTCATAGTTTTCACTTAAGCCCTCACTACTGACCCGAAATGGCGACCGTGACAGGACACTTAACAGTTGTCTATTAAAATAATAATAGACCGTGACAGTTCTAAGTTATATTTCATAAATTCTTGTCACAATCACCGAAATGGTATAAGTGACAGGATATTAACTTTTACAAGTTAGCACGGTTGTTCGCCATTTCACAAAGGAAAATTAACATTTTCCAAATAGGTTCAAACTACTAATGGCAAAGGTGACAGACGTTTAATTTAGATAAATTACTACGGTTCGCAATTATAAGTGACAAGGCTAAAAAGTACATGTCAAGGTCAAATGATTATAAGTGACAGGTTTCACGAATAAGATTTCAAAGTAATTGTCGCCGACACGAAAGACGATCGGGACATCAGTTAATTCATATCACAATCGCGGACGACGATTAGTGACAGGTTCAATAAGGTTCTACGGTCAATTTAAAGATTAAACGGTTTAATCTAAAGTTAAAATTAATTCACGGATAGGTGACAGACGTGACAGAGACATAAAGGTCAATACAGTTGATTAGATCGAGGTCATAGGTTGAAATCGTAATTCAATAAACGTAACAAAGTTTAAACGATATTCACAGACGGACTAAACAACGGCGTTATTATAAATCCTAATAAGTAGCAAACGGGACGTAGAAAAGTCTATCGCTATAAGTCTTTTGTCAAGGTCACAGTGAAAAGTTAATTAAAGGTCATAATACGGTATTAGGCGGGGAAGTACTCTGTTCCAGAGGCCGCACAGTAGTCATTATAACGAATGTATGTAAGACGATCTTAGTTCAGCGAAATTAGAGTAAAAATTTCGGCAAGGTCAAATCCGAGAGAATAGACAAGGTCATTCTGGAGACCAACTATATTGAACTAACATATAGTGGTTCACAAATGGAAGTATGGTAAGGGTAAAACTTACGCTGTAACGATAATACTCTGCAACTAATTTATTATAAGAGCGTCACAGACGTAACATTCCTGTGCGTTCTATTTGTATTGTCTAGTGCAGCAGACGTAACATTCCTGTGCCTAGAAATTTGTTATTATTTGCCTAAGGAGCAAACAATTAAAGGACCTTCGTATACTGCATTGTTACGTAGCGCGGGTTTAGGAACATTCTAGGACGCGGAAATATTTGAGCCAACTCACAATGCCAGTTACAAGGTCAACCGAAGATTTAGCCACCGCCGAAGAATCGCAAATGAGCGGACCGTCGGTGAGCAATCCGGCCGAAACCCGCGTAAAGGGGGGTGCCGTAAGAAAAGGGAGTCGCGCAGAATCGCCTGGCGACCAAATTCAAGCACTTCGACAGATGATCGAAACATTAACGGGAACAATGGAACATATGCAGCATATGATGCTGGATTTAAGACGCGAACGGGCCGAAGCAGTTCCGAGCGTACAATTAGAATCACGGGCGCGAAGTAGAGAAACCGCGACACTCGTAGATTTAGGATCCGCGATCGGATCACAACGCCGCGATAGTGCAGAAACTAGCACATCACGAGGCTTAGCTAGGGGATATTTAAACCAGGTATTCGCAAGGCTTAGTTTTAGGGGAGAATCAGATAGATCTCATGCAATGATATTCTTAAGTGAGTATGAACGCACAGCCAGTTTTGAAAATGTCACGGAAGGTGAGAAGTTGTATTACTTTAGTACGTGCATGAAAGAAACTGCAGCGCATTGGTGGACTCTGAATTCGTTTGACTCGTACGAACAAGCTAGAATAGGTTTTAAAGACGCGTATTGGGGGGCTGAACAGCAACAAATGTTCAGGTGTAAACTACTCACTAGTCGCTTCGATAAAGAATCGGGAGTCACGATGGCACAACATGCACTCCAATGGGCGAGGCAAGCCGAATTCCTCGATTCGAAGATGACAGAATACGACGTAGTACAAGCATTACGCTGGCACTATCCCAGACCAGTCGCGAAAGATATCACCCCATTCAACTGTCAGACAGTTAAACAATTGGTAGCGATGCTCCAATCTTATGAAAACGATTTAGAACGCGCGAAGTATGCAGTTCAGGTAGATCGTATTAGTCCGGAGAGAACAAAGGACACTCCGAGGGGCAATTTCCGTGGACAGGCAAAGGAAACGCGCGGGAAACCTCAACCAAGGCCATCGACGAGCCAAGTTAGATTCCATGAACCGTTACCCGTTAGAGATTCGTACAGATATCAATCGCCGAATCGATTTTCCCAAGATCCGCGAGATAGACCGCGAGATAGGGCATTTAATTACGACAATCGTAATAATAATTATTACCGTGAGGGATATAAACCGCGGAATAACAGGGATTACGCGCAGACGAATCCAATAAATAATAGGACTTCGGGACAACCGAGACACCCGAAGGAAGGTGAAGCCAAGGCCACCGTTTCCTCAATTGAACGTCAAGAGTACTGTTTGGTCATCCGAAGGAACCGATGGGAATACGACGATATCCAAGAAGACGACATCGAGACCGACGAAGAAGTGCCAGAGGCCAAGGTCAACGTCAAAATTGGAAATAAGCATTACGCAGCCTTGATAGATACAGGAGCGCAAATTTCGGTGGTTACCGACACAATGCTCAAGGAAATAGAGCAAGAAACAGGAGAGCTGAAGAAGATACCAGTTCGACCTATCGTTATTCATGACGCAAGCGGAGGAAAGACTCTGACTGAGCGTACAAAAGTATTACTCACATTTGAGTTAAATGGAAGGAATTTAATGTATCCATTCAATGTAATAAGGAAATGTTCCGAAAAATTAATATTCGGTATGGACTGTCTCCAGGACTGGGGGGCAGACATAAGAATACGACGCGGGGATGCGCGTATCAAATTTAGCCATTTTGGAAAATGGGAAAAAGTAGGTCTCAAGGGCAGACCGAAGAATTTAGAAGAGCGTACCGACTTACCTAAACGGGATGAAGAAGATGCCATCACCAAGGACGTGGACGCCAAAACTGTAAAAGTAAAGAAGAAAGTAATAATGAAGAGAAATTACAATTCGCCAGATTCCGGAAAAGAGAATTTCGCAATAAAGAAGACTCGGCAAGGACAGCCGAAGGTCATTAAACTCCACGGAGTCAAGAGCACTACTGCACGGGAGCAGAGTGATATCCAGCGGAAGAACCAAGGTCACGCTGAAGAACGGGATATAGATGTCAAGGACGCTATACGTTACGAAAGTATTCGGGGCACATGGACCGATACACCATTATGGAGCGAGGAAGTCGCCAAAGAAGAAGAAGAAGCCAAAGAGGCACTTCAAGAAGAAAACCGTGAAGCATGGGCAAAAAGGTACAGTGAGGAATTTCCACTGGTATTCGAAAAAGGAATTGGAAAAATTCAAGGTTACAAGCATATTATCAAGATGCAAGAACATAAGCCGTTCAAGGCCAAAACGTATCCTATCCCCGAGAAGTATAGACCACAGGTATCGGAGAAGATAGCCGAGATGGTACAACAAGGGATCATAAAGAGACAACAGACGCAGTATGTTAGTCCACTCGTCGTTGTAATTAAGAAAAACGGACAAATCCGTATGTGCCTGGATGCACGAGAAATAAATAAAAGGATGGAATCTGACCACGCGCAGCCACCTACTATAGACCAGATTATGGGAAGAATCGGTCACAATAAATACTTATCGTCACTAGACGTAAGTAATGCATTCTGGCAAATAGAATTGCATAAGGATAGCCAGCAATACGTTGGATTCATGTTTGAGAATCAAACATACGTTTTCCGAAGGTTACCATTTGGATTGAAAACTTCGGGGGCATCGTTCTGCAGAGCCATCGAAGAAGTGATAGGCAACGACCTTGCACAACAGGTATTAATTTATCTGGATGACATTCTGGTCATCACTAAAACACGCGAGGAGCACGAAAGAGTCCTTGGAGAAGTTCTAAGAAGAATGAGTAACGCAGGAATAAAACTGAACGCAGAGAAGTGCGAATTTTTCAAGAAAGAAATAAAATTTCTAGGTCACCGGTTCGACGAGGTCACCGCTGATGTGTTAAAGGATACGAAAGACGCCATAAGCAGATTTGCACGGCCAAAAAGGAAAACTGTGATGGATGCAAGGTCACCACAGAAGATCTCAGTAATCCGAAGAATGGAGCTGAATATTGAAACAGAAGATTGGGTCAAATTAATAAAGGACGCTCAAGAAGAAGATCCTGAACTAATGCGCAGAAGCGAAATAGATCCGGAAATATTTACGTTCCGAGACGGATTGTTAAGAATTAATAAACGCAACTCCGATAGAGTTGTAGTACCGGCCACCGTAGCGTGGAAATTAGTGGACAAGATCCACGAATACTTAGTGCATTTTGGGACCGACAAGGTCATTGCATTCGCGAGAAGATATTTCTCCATTATGAATCTGGAAAGAATCGCGAGGGACGTAGTAGCATCCTGCGAGTTGTGCATAGCCACAAAATATTACTCGAGGCCAACTCAAGGTCGTCAGTATTACCAGATTCCAGAAGGGCCAAACGACGTAGTTTCGTTAGATTTATTCGGTCCGTTACCAGCATCGAGAGTAGGTAACAAATATATAATTGTAATTATGGATCAATTCACGAAGCTCGTGAGATTCTATCCGGTACGGGATCAACAAGTAAACACGATAATCGACAAGGTCGAAAATAAATATATTAGGGAAATAGGTAGCCCAGTAACTATGCTTACCGATCAGGGGGCACAATTCTTAACCGACGATTGGCGTGATTTCGCGCATCGTAATAACATAATAATCCGTCATACTACGCCGCGTAATCCACAGTCGAATCCTGTCGAACGCGTAATGAGAGAATTAGGGAGATTAATTCGCGCATTTGTAAGAAATAGTCACACGCATTGGCAACGCGTATTAGAACGCGCAGAAGGAGCGATAAACGCTACCGAACACAGCAGTACGGGCTGCAGACCCATAGATTTTTATCCGCAGTTAGCAGATAGTTTGTTGCTTAACGAAGCATTAATCCCGCGAAACATTCCGCAAATACAACCGGAAAACTTAATACGAGAAGCCAGAGAGCATCTCGAAAGAAAGGCCGCGATCCGAAAGAAACAATTCGACAAACACGGTTCCGCGCGTCCTTACAGCATCGGAGACCTTGTATGGCTTCGAATTTACAAGAAAAGTAGCGTACATAACCGCTTCGCGAAAAAGTTCCATGTAATATACGAGGGTCCTTACCAAATCGTTAGGCAAATAAGAGAAAACGCCTACGAAATCGCAAACGAGCAAGGAAGACTCTTGGGAACTTTTAACACGCGACGGCTGCGTCCTCACAGGGAGGCGCGCATGCGTCACGCACACATAGGATACCGTAATCCATGGAGAAAGCGAGCAGGTAAAGTGCACGACAGGCCTTCCTCAGTTATATCAGAACCATCGCCTGCAGTGCACACCTCTCCTAAAACAGCTCCTCTGAGATTTCTATGTTCGAGTTGGAAAAAATTTTCTAAGTCCCAGAAAATTTCAAAGTCCCAAGGGATCAAAGATCCGGGAATCCGGCTAAGTGCCGAAGATTTTCTAAGTCCGACACATCGGCAAGAGTAAAAATTTCAAAGTATTGGAAAAAGTTAAAGTGTCGTGAAATTTCTAAGTTCCGACAAAAGTTAAAGTTTCGGAGAATTTTAAAGTCCCGAAAAATTTTAAAGTGTCGAGAAAACTCCACTTTGCCAGGACATTAGTTAGAGTCCAAAATATATATTGCCGCAAAATAAAGGTTTTGCCAGAATTTTTCTAAGTTCGGAAAAATTTTAAAGTATAGAGAAAATTTAGAGTCCAGAAAATTTTCTAAGTTCCGAAAAATTTCTAAGTCCCAAAAAGTTTGAAGGGCAAAATTTTTTCACTTTGTCACCGGAATACAGAGACTGTGAAACGAGTATATCCGAGTAGAAATATTCCAATACTGAAAATTTTTCTAAGTCCGGGAAAAAGTTAGAGTCCCGCGAAAAGTTAAAGTCCCGACGGAAGGACGAACACAGAAAATTTTCTAAGTCCGAGAAATTTTCTAAGTATCGAAGGTCGACTCAAGGTCACATTTCATGAACATAGTTTAATACTTTCAAGGGCAAGTAAGACCCGTTATAGTATTATAGCATGTATATATATATAGAAATATAGAGTAATTCCAACTCCAACATAATTAATCCGAATATTACGCGATAACGCGATAAGGATAATTTTAAGGACATAGCTAGGGTTAGAATCACCCATTTTCAGGCAAAGTTGCATGAACTGTGAATGTCCGAGAAATCTTTTCCTCTAGCAACCTTATTCAAGGTCGTTCGTATGTAAAGCCACGGTAAGGTCGTAAACCATTTATATAGCCCCGTGAGTCTCTCTTGTCAACGAAATAAGGGAGAATACGAAGAGAGGTAAGGAGATTTGGCAATGTCTCAACAGGGGGATAACCATTGGCCGCTTACGATGGAAGAACGGATCAAAGCAATCCAGGAGAAGATCCATCAAGCACAGCGGATGAAGGACGAACTTGAGCTGAAGAGAGCCAAGGTCACAGATCTCGCAGCAGGTATCGAAACCTGGGCAGCAGGGATATTTGGAGAATTAAAGGGTCTCACGCAAGAAACGGAGAACGCCGTCGAGCCACTTATCGAAAGTGTGCAAAATCTCCAAGCATTGGACACGAAGGAAATCCATTTACGCAACGTTCCATCACGACAAGGTCGATTGATTCGGAACGCTATGCAGATATGCAACGAGCCGCAGCAACGGAAAACTCCGGCAGTAATCCCAGCCGCGACATACAGCCCGGGATTACCACGCCCTGCATCACGCAGGATGTCAATTAAAGGCATGGAACGCAGATGCACCATGGCCATCCATGAAGATAGTTTCAGTGGATCAGAGTTCACTCCAAGGGCAACCCCGATGGAGGAACATGAAGACGAGGACGGCGATACACCTCCTCTAACCATCGCTGAAGATGAAGTTTATGAAGCAACTTCACCCCAAGATCCGGACGACTTGGAGGTGCAGAAGATTATCCGTCAAGGTGACGATGAGCGTAGCGTAGAAACGCAAATTACGCCAACGACCTCGCAAACGTTCAGCTATTACGAACGCGAGGGAACTACAAGGACAATTGATGCAATATCAATAAGTCAATTGGAGGACACAGAGGACTCCAATACGATCTCTACAGAGAGAAGAGAAGAAAGTGACGGGTCAAGGACACCAGTCAGTTTCAGGACTGCGATATACAGAGGACACGAGGTAGAGCTAATGGAGCTAACACTCAGAGGTAAATCGCAGACACCCAGATCCAGGAACCGAACTCCGGAATTCCAAACGTCAACGCCGTGCAAGGTGAGACAGAGGTCAAAAGCACCTGTACCGCGAAAAGACAGTTCAAGGACGGGGACTCCAACGTCGCAGCCAAGGACGCCGACAGGAAGGAC
Source organism: Pemphredon lugubris (assembly GCA_933228935.1). Classification (NCBI taxonomy): domain Eukaryota; kingdom Metazoa; phylum Arthropoda; class Insecta; order Hymenoptera; family Crabronidae; genus Pemphredon; species Pemphredon lugubris. Next base: position 28,878 of record CAKOGF010000060.1, read on the forward strand.
TCCCACGCCATCGCCGAAGATTCCGACAACGGAAAATACTTCGACGCCGAAGAGATACAGGCAGGCACCAGCGATACGCATTTCGATACCGCTGGAAACGATCCCGACGATCCAAGCCGACGCCAGAGGAAGGAAAGAAGTGAAGACACGCTCACCACTCACTAGGGAGTCAAGCGTAAATCTGCTCAGATGCGAAGAAGCCGAGCAGAAATTGAAGCAATCGCCACCCAAAGAGTCGCGAGAGGATACTTCATCTGCCAAGGTCATCCAAACCGAAAGTGGCAGAAGAGTAAAACCACCCGTACGATACGGAGAGGTAACGGATATTCCGTCGGACGAAGACGTCAAGGACACTCCGACCGACGAGGAACAGGAAGAAGAGGAACCAACAATCCAATGGGTTGAAGGACCGCAACGAGCGTTGAAGGACAATTGGAAGCCAAAGAACGCTACGCGGCACGAGAAGGCGTTAAAAGGACGCAGGAGGCGTAGACGCACCCAAAGGAGGAGCATCACGCCAAAAGTAAAGGCAAGTGCTATAGAAGCAGCAGTTAAAGAAGCCGCAACGACTTCAAGGTCAGTGAAGGAAAAGACCTTCACTTTGAAAGAGTCAAGGGCACAGAAGCCAGACGACACAGAAGTCAAGATTGGGGGGCACCACAAGAAGGATGCATCTCCACAAAGCGGAAGCACAACTCCCGACAACGTGGAAGATGTGTTAAAAGAGATGGGACTACTGAGTCCAAGCCAAGGTCAGGTCGACAAGGACACGACATTGGACACACCCGAAGCATCGGCAGTGTCCATATTACGACAATTGCTCGAGGGCAAGGTCACACTTCGCAGAGAGACAACTCCCGAAGTAAGTCACGAAATGGAAATCGTGATAACACAGGAAGAACAAGATTTGTTGGATCAAATCGAGATATCCAGTGACAAGGGCAGTCCAAGGATACTCGAACATGTGAAGATTCCGAAGGGAATGAGCATCCAAGAAATAATGGAGGAAAGTAGGCTGACTGAACACGGCAGTGGAATCGAAGATACCGAACCCCACTGCGAACACGACTACGCAAGGTCAAGGAAGAATACCTTCACCAAGTAGAGGAAGCCACAATGCCACCAGCACGGAAGTAAAATCTCCGCGGGTCACCCATAAGAGAGACTCGCGAACATTTTAGGGGGCAGTTGTGACCGGAGGCATTATGCCTATGTAAATTTATGTAAATAGTTAGCTTTAGCCTTCCAGGCATTCCCTAATTGATCGGAAAAGATTTCATGGAATTAGTCATAGAACATGATCTAATTTCTTAGCTCACACGGTCGAGCATATATGTGACCGGCAGCGACACATAAAAATTACATATATTGTAATAGGGTTGTCGCATACGCTCAACGAATCGAGAGCGCATGCGCGAAACGCCACCTGGCGAAAAGGTAAAAAGCCAACATGGCGTTGTACAGTCTTAGAGTTAGGTAATCTAGGTTAGTACCACCCTATTCTAAAGTCGCGATGCGATCACATTATTTTCGGTGGAAAACTATCCACTAACCTTCCGACAAGGTAACAAAACCACTCGGAGCCGAATTACATTGATTTCGAACTCACCCTAGAAGTTCCCAAGAGGCTCCGAATCATCTTCGCAAAAGACGAGGATGAAAAGTGTAAATAGCGATCTTAAGTAATAACAGTGCGTTAGTTACTCCATGAATGGTAAGAAACCACTATCGCTATTTAATTTACTATTAGTCGAAGCTCACCCTAGAGGTAGAGAACTCGAAGGCCAAACTCGCAAGGAGGCTGAGAAACCAAATACTAATATTAAGTAAGTAGAGTTTTGTACAGCTTCCAGAACATATCATTATATGCAAGCAATTATTATTTTGTTGACCTTCGAAAGTTCAGGCTCACCCTAGATATAATATATATATAGGTAGTCATTCAAGGACAGTATTATGTAATCCTAAGAAGAGCCTGAAACATTAAGTACTATTACGATATAAGCGAATGCGTAAAGTACTAATAATAGCGATAGTAAACTTGCTAACAATCAAAGGAAAAGAGATAAGTAAATACTCACCCTTCGAGAACAAAGAAAATGTAAAAACCTTGAAGCAATGGATGAGCCGTAATTAATTAACTTAATTACGGTAATAGAGTCAAAAGACGGGGGAGTTATTAAACAACAATAAGCCGCAAATGTTTATAGTGTTTATTGTTGTATAGTATGAGTAATTAACATAAGTACTTTGATTGTTAATAACTTACCAGGAGAAAAGTGTACGATAGCGAACACAGTCAGTTCGGCATTTAGTACAAATTATGTATGATTTTATTTTGTATTAAATGTGAGCCATTATTAATTAAGGCTCACCTTACAAAAAATTTGTACTCGAGGCCGAACATCACGCGATGTCACGTGATCGACAAAAAGTGGCAGAAAAACGGCAAAAACCGGAGAGCCATAATTCGTTCGCAATTGCGTAGCATTAATCGTTTACTAATAAGCGAGAGCTGCACGACAAGCTGATATAAATAATTTTATACTAGTTTGTCAATGCTGCTCACCCCCTCCCAAATGGGAAAACGGTTAATAACAACGTTATCAGTTGTTGCATACGGTAGACCATTACCAATAACCAATATCAGGTGGAGGCGCTATCATATGCAACGATAACAATGTAATTGCGACTGCGATAAGGCTCACCCTAGAAAGTGGTGGGGAGGCATCTTTAAAAGAGAGCGCCGCTCCGCCATATTCAGTTGGTCTCAAACCGCCGAGAAATAAACCACGTCGCACGTCGCGGGCAAGTCGTTCTTCGCGGAGATAGAAAAGTTGAACTCAGACCGCCGAGACCGAAGCCACGTCGCTCGTACATAGAAATTGAACTTAGAAAAAATCGCGCTGTTAGGGTAGTAGGGTCCAAACCTGAGGAGTATTCAGTAGGGGTTCCTTAAAGAGACGCCGATCCAGAGAAGGAAGCCACCGAACGTGCCGTTCGAGGGGAGGACAAGTTTAAAAGGTATTGCACCTGATTAAACCAGCTACACGAAGGACCGACGGACGGGAAGGAAGTCTTCTCCATCTACCTACCACTGCCAGCCAGAGGAGGATTTAGTGCCCGTGTTAGCTAGAACCGAAATCCGTTAAATAGGCTAAACGCTGCGGAACCTAACGCGAAACGCGCAAGTGAATGTGCATAGCACTTATAGTGAATAGCAGCGAATAGGTGTAAGCCTAAGTTAAGTGCGTTACTACTTAAGTGATAGTTTAGTGCGTGCGAGGATCAATCCACTGCCAGGAGCCTTCAACAAAAGGTAGCGTGCGATTATCCGTAATACTAGCCACCAGTACCTGTTATAGTTCAAAGTTGCGAGGAGTATTAACGTCGGCACAGCGTATCACTATTATATCGTTAAGCTACGGCAAAGAAAGTTTTATTTTGTTAAACGCATTGTATACTTACAAAATACTTTGATAGAATATATTCACAAAGTTTTACCTAACTACCAGTGTTAATATATTACCATACTTACCATACATCCTAATTCAAACCTACAACGGGGAATTAGAGAATCTAAATGCTTTGATAGGAATCAATTTGCATGCAACATTATTGTAGAATTAACGTAGACAGAGTCCGTTATAATTCAAGGCCATCGACGCCATTTCGTGTACCGCATCACACAAGGTCATGCGAGGAAATCTTACGTAGCAATTAGAAGCACGGGATTTATTTTCAGTATGCTCACAAGGAGATACTTGATAGATTGTTATTAATTATTAGATCGCATCATTCGAGACTCAGTTGTTAAACTATAAGCCCTAACCGTAGACCAAAAGAGTTAGTAACATATTTCAAGGTCACTCGTCACAAGGACGATACCATAACTAGTAGCCAGAATAGACTCTCGCGCTAAGTTAATAGTGAAATTCAATACCGTATGCTACAAGATAGATACGAAGAGGATAGTAGTGACTGAAGTTCACATACCTAGGGATATTTAGTAATCACAATTATTTAATATTCGATAAACCGAGAACAGAACCGAAGTATAGATAAAGTTTATTAGAAACGCGAACGAACCGTAGATAAGAAATGCGAACAGAACCGTATATAAGAAATGGTGATAGAATCATAGATTAAAAGCGAGTCAAGGACGACGCTAGTTATTTTCAGATCTAAAGGATACTGATAGGAAACCCACAGGGGAAAAGCACTAGGGGAATTCCCAAGGACACCCTAGGTGGCGCTCGAGCCTACAGTCCAGGCGAAGCCACATATTAAAAGTATTATAGGAGAAAGTCACAACCGTACGAAGCTCCGATGAGAACACGTGTCGATTAATAGAGTTTTTGTTTCTTGTATCTCTATAAAACCCAAAAACAAGCAACTGGCGACCGTAGAATAGCCATTGAAAGTTAAGTAGACGGACCAGAGCACGTACATAGGTGAGGTCAAGAATTTCTTCTAAGTTCTTGCGCCTCATGTCCGGTTACACCAGACCCAGACCCAGACCCAGACCCAGACCCAGACCCAGACCCAGACCCAGACCCAGACCCAGACCCAGACCCAGACCCAGACCCAGACCCAGACCCAGACCCAGACCCAGACCCAGACCCAGACCCAGACCCAGACCCAGACCCAGACCCAGACCCAGACCCAGACCCAGACCCAGACCCAGACCCAGACCCAGACCCAGACCCAGACCCAGACCCAGACCCAGACCCAGACCCAGACCCAGACCCAGACCCAGACCCAGACCCAGACCCAGACCCAGACCCAGACCCAGACCCAGACCCAGACCCAGACCCAGACCCAGACCCAGACCCAGACCCAGACCCAGACCCAGACCCAGACCCAGACCCAGACCCAGACCCAGACCCAGACCCAGACCCAGACCCAGACCCAGACCCAGACCCAGACCCAGACCCAGACCCAGACCCAGACCCAGACCCAGACCCAGACCCAGACCCAGACCCAGACCCAGACCCAGACCCTGACCCAGACCCAGACCCAGACCCAGACCCAGACCCAGACCCAGACCCAGACCCAGACCCAGACCCAGACCCAGACCCAGACCCAGACCCAGACCCAGACCCAGACCCAGACCCAGACCCAGACCCAGACCCAGACCCAGACCCAGACCCAGACCCAGACCCAGACCCAGACCCAGACCCAGACCCAGACCCAGACCCAGACCCAGACCCAGACCCAGACCCAGACCCAGACCCAGACCCAGACCCAGACCCTGACCCAGACCCAGACCCAGACCCAGACCCAGACCCAGACCCAGACCCAGACCCAGACCCAGACCCAGACCCAGACCCAGACCCAGACCCAGACCCAGACCCAGACCCAGACCCAGACCCAGACCCAGACCCAGACCCAGACCCAGACCCAGACCCAGACCCAGACCCAGACCCAGACCCAGACCCAGACCCAGACCCAGACCCAGACCCAGACCCAGACCCAGACCCAGACCCAGACCCAGACCCAGACCCAGACCCAGACCCAGACCCAGACCCAGACCCAGACCCAGACCCAGACCCAGACCCAGACCCAGACCCAGACCCAGACCCAGACCCAGACCCAGACCCAGACCCAGACCCAGACCCAGACCCAGACCCAGACCCAGACCCAGACCCAGACCCAGACCCAGACCCAGACCCAGACCCAGACCCAGACCCAGACCCAGACCCAGACCCAGACCCAGACCCAGACCCAGACCCAGACCCAGACCCAGACCCAGACCCAGACCCAGACCCAGACCCAGACCCAGACCCAGACCCAGACCCAGACCCAGACCCAGACCCAGACCCAGACCCAGACCCAGACCCAGACCCAGACCCAGACCCAGACCCAGACCCAGACCCAGACCCAGACCCAGACCCAGACCCAGACCCAGACCCAGACCCAGACCCAGACCCAGACCCAGACCCAGACCCAGACCCAGACCCAGACCCAGACCCAGACCCAGACCCAGACCCAGACCCAGACCCAGACCCAGACCCAGACCCAGACCCAGACCCAGACCCAGACCCAGACCCAGACCCAGACCCAGACCCAGACCCAGACCCAGACCCAGACCCAGACCCAGACCCAGACCCAGACCCAGACCCAGACCCAGACCCAGACCCAGACCCAGACCCAGACCCAGACCCAGACCCAGACCCAGACCCAGACCCAGACCCAGACCCAGACCCAGACCCAGACCCAGACCCAGACCCAGACCCAGACCCAGACCCAGACCCAGACCCAGACCCAGACCCAGACCCAGACCCAGACCCAGACCCAGACCCAGACCCAGACCCAGACCCAGACCCAGACCCAGACCCAGACCCAGACCCAGACCCAGACCCAGACCCAGACCCAGACCCAGACCCAGACCCAGACCCAGACCCAGACCCAGACCCAGACCCAGACCCAGACCCAGACCCAGACCCAGACCCAGACCCAGACCCAGACCCAGACCCAGACCCAGACCCAGACCCAGACCCAGACCCAGACCCAGACCCAGACCCAGACCCAGACCCAGACCCAGACCCAGACCCAGACCCAGACCCAGACCCAGACCCAGACCCAGACCCAGACCCAGACCCAGACCCAGACCCAGACCCAGACCCAGACCCAGACCCAGACCCAGACCCAGACCCAGACCCAGACCCAGACCCAGACCCAGACCCAGACCCAGACCCAGACCCAGACCCAGACCCAGACCCAGACCCAGACCCAGACCCAGACCCAGACCCAGACCCAGACCCAGACCCAGACCCAGACCCAGACCCAGACCCAGACCCAGACCCAGACCCAGACCCAGACCCAGACCCAGACCCAGACCCAGACCCAGACCCAGACCCAGACCCAGACCCAGACCCAGACCCAGACCCAGACCCAGACCCAGACCCAGACCCAGACCCAGACCCAGACCCAGACCCAGACCCAGACCCAGACCCAGACCCAGACCCAGACCCAGACCCAGACCCAGACCCAGACCCAGACCCAGACCCAGACCCAGACCCAGACCCAGACCCAGACCCAGACCCAGACCCAGACCCAGACCCAGACCCAGACCCAGACCCAGACCCAGACCCAGACCCAGACCCAGACCCAGACCCAGACCCAGACCCAGACCCAGACCCAGACCCAGACCCAGACCCAGACCCAGACCCAGACCCAGACCCAGACCCAGACCCAGACCCAGACCCAGACCCAGACCCAGACCCAGACCCAGACCCAGACCCAGACCCAGACCCAGACCCAGACCCAGACCCAGACCCAGACCCAGACCCAGACCCAGACCCAGACCCAGACCCAGACCCAGACCCAGACCCAGACCCAGACCCAGACCCAGACCCAGACCCAGACCCAGACCCAGACCCAGACCCAGACCCAGACCCAGACCCAGACCCAGACCCAGACCCAGACCCAGACCCAGACCCAGACCCAGACCCAGACCCAGACCCAGACCCAGACCCAGACCCAGACCCAGACCCAGACCCAGACCCAGACCCAGACCCAGACCCAGACCCAGACCCAGACCCAGACCCAGACCCAGACCCAGACCCAGACCCAGACCCAGACCCAGACCCAGACCCAGACCCAGACCCAGACCCAGACCCAGACCCAGACCCAGACCCAGACCCAGACCCAGACCCAGACCCAGACCCAGACCCAGACCCAGACCCAGACCCAGACCCAGACCCAGACCCAGACCCAGACCCAGACCCAGACCCAGACCCAGACCCAGACCCAGACCCAGACCCAGACCCAGACCCAGACCCAGACCCAGACCCAGACCCAGACCCAGACCCAGACCCAGACCCAGACCCAGACCCAGACCCAGACCCAGACCCAGACCCAGACCCAGACCCAGACCCAGACCCAGACCCAGACCCAGACCCAGACCCAGACCCAGACCCAGACCCAGACCCAGACCCAGACCCAGACCCAGACCCAGACCCAGACCCAGACCCAGACCCAGACCCAGACCCAGACCCAGACCCAGACCCAGACCCAGACCCAGACCCAGACCCAGACCCAGACCCAGACCCAGACCCAGACCCAGACCCAGACCCAGACCCAGACCCAGACCCAGACCCAGACCCAGACCCAGACCCAGACCCAGACCCAGACCCAGACCCAGACCCAGACCCAGACCCAGACCCAGACCCAGACCCAGACCCAGACCCAGACCCAGACCCAGACCCAGACCCAGACCCAGACCCAGACCCAGACCCAGACCCAGACCCAGACCCAGACCCAGACCCAGACCCAGACCCAGACCCAGACCCAGACCCAGACCCAGACCCAGACCCAGACCCAGACCCAGACCCAGACCCAGACCCAGACCCAGACCCAGACCCAGACCCAGACCCAGACCCAGACCCAGACCCAGACCCAGACCCAGACCCAGACCCAGACCCAGACCCAGACCCAGACCCAGACCCAGACCCAGACCCAGACCCAGACCCAGACCCAGACCCAGACCCAGACCCAGACCCAGACCCAGACCCAGACCCAGACCCAGACCCAGACCCAGACCCAGACCCAGACCCAGACCCAGACCCAGACCCAGACCCAGACCCAGACCCAGACCCAGACCCAGACCCAGACCCAGACCCAGACCCAGACCCAGACCCAGACCCAGACCCAGACCCAGACCCAGACCCAGACCCAGACCCAGACCCAGACCCAGACCCAGACCCAGACCCAGACCCAGACCCAGACCCAGACCCAGACCCAGACCCAGACCCAGACCCAGACCCAGACCCAGACCCAGACCCAGACCCAGACCCAGACCCAGACCCAGACCCAGACCCAGACCCAGACCCAGACCCAGACCCAGACCCAGACCCAGACCCAGACCCAGACCCAGACCCAGACCCAGACCCAGACCCAGACCCAGACCCAGACCCAGACCCAGACCCAGACCCAGACCCAGACCCAGACCCAGACCCAGACCCAGACCCAGACCCAGACCCAGACCCAGACCCAGACCCAGACCCAGACCCAGACCCAGACCCAGACCCAGACCCAGACCCAGACCCAGACCCAGACCCAGACCCAGACCCAGACCCAGACCCAGACCCAGACCCAGACCCAGACCCAGACCCAGACCCAGACCCAGACCCAGACCCAGACCCAGACCCAGACCCAGACCCAGACCCAGACCCAGACCCAGACCCAGACCCAGACCCAGACCCAGACCCAGACCCAGACCCAGACCCAGACCCAGACCCAGACCCAGACCCAGACCCAGACCCAGACCCAGACCCAGACCCAGACCCAGACCCAGACCCAGACCCAGACCCAGACCCAGACCCAGACCCAGACCCAGACCCAGACCCAGACCCAGACCCAGACCCAGACCCAGACCCAGACCCAGACCCAGACCCAGACCCAGACCCAGACCCAGACCCAGACCCAGACCCAGACCCAGACCCAGACCCAGACCCAGACCCAGACCCAGACCCAGACCCAGACCCAGACCCAGACCCAGACCCAGACCCAGACCCAGACCCAGACCCAGACCCAGACCCAGACCCAGACCCAGACCCAGACCCAGACCCAGACCCAGACCCAGACCCAGACCCAGACCCAGACCCAGACCCAGACCCAGACCCAGACCCAGACCCAGACCCAGACCCAGACCCAGACCCAGACCCAGACCCAGACCCAGACCCAGACCCAGACCCAGACCCAGACCCAGACCCAGACCCAGACCCAGACCCAGACCCAGACCCAGACCCAGACCCAGACCCAGACCCAGACCCAGACCCAGACCCAGACCCAGACCCAGACCCAGACCCAGACCCAGACCCAGACCCAGACCCAGACCCAGACCCAGACCCAGACCCAGACCCAGACCCAGACCCAGACCCAGACCCAGACCCAGACCCAGACCCAGACCCAGACCCAGACCCAGACCCAGACCCAGACCCAGACCCAGACCCAGACCCAGACCCAGACCCAGACCCAGACCCAGACCCAGACCCAGACCCAGACCCAGACCCAGACCCAGACCCAGACCCAGACCCAGACCCAGACCCAGACCCAGACCCAGACCCAGACCCAGACCCAGACCCAGACCCAGACCCAGACCCAGACCCAGACCCAGACCCAGACCCAGACCCAGACCCAGACCCAGACCCAGACCCAGACCCAGACCCAGACCCAGACCCAGACCCAGACCCAGACCCAGACCCAGACCCAGACCCAGACCCAGACCCAGACCCAGACCCAGACCCAGACCCAGACCCAGACCCAGACCCAGACCCAGACCCAGACCCAGACCCAGACCCAGACCCAGACCCAGACCCAGACCCAGACCCAGACCCAGACCCAGACCCAGACCCAGACCCAGACCCAGACCCAGACCCAGACCCAGACCCAGACCCAGACCCAGACCCAGACCCAGACCCAGACCCAGACCCAGACCCAGACCCAGACCCAGACCCAGACCCAGACCCAGACCCAGACCCAGACCCAGACCCAGACCCAGACCCAGACCCAGACCCAGACCCAGACCCAGACCCAGACCCAGACCCAGACCCAGACCCAGACCCAGACCCAGACCCAGACCCAGACCCAGACCCAGACCCAGACCCAGACCCAGACCCAGACCCAGACCCAGACCCAGACCCAGACCCAGACCCAGACCCAGACCCAGACCCAGACCCAGACCCAGACCCAGACCCAGACCCAGACCCAGACCCAGACCCAGACCCAGACCCAGACCCAGACCCAGACCCAGACCCAGACCCAGACCCAGACCCAGACCCAGACCCAGACCCAGACCCAGACCCAGACCCAGACCCAGACCCAGACCCAGACCCAGACCCAGACCCAGACCCAGACCCAGACCCAGACCCAGACCCAGACCCAGACCCAGACCCAGACCCAGACCCAGACCCAGACCCAGACCCAGACCCAGACCCAGACCCAGACCCAGACCCAGACCCAGACCCAGACCCAGACCCAGACCCAGACCCAGACCCAGACCCAGACCCAGACCCAGACCCAGACCCAGACCCAGACCCAGACCCAGACCCAGACCCAGACCCAGACCCAGACCCAGACCCAGACCCAGACCCAGACCCAGACCCAGACCCAGACCCAGACCCAGACCCAGACCCAGACCCAGACCCAGACCCAGACCCAGACCCAGACCCAGACCCAGACCCAGACCCAGACCCAGACCCAGACCCAGACCCAGACCCAGACCCAGACCCAGACCCAGACCCAGACCCAGACCCAGACCCAGACCCAGACCCAGACCCAGACCCAGACCCAGACCCAGACCCAGACCCAGACCCAGACCCAGACCCAGACCCAGACCCAGACCCAGACCCAGACCCAGACCCAGACCCAGACCCAGACCCAGACCCAGACCCAGACCCAGACCCAGACCCAGACCCAGACCCAGACCCAGACCCAGACCCAGACCCAGACCCAGACCCAGACCCAGACCCAGACCCAGACCCAGACCCAGACCCAGACCCAGACCCAGACCCAGACCCAGACCCAGACCCAGACCCAGACCCAGACCCAGACCCAGACCCAGACCCAGACCCAGACCCAGACCCAGACCCAGACCCAGACCCAGACCCAGACCCAGACCCAGACCCAGACCCAGACCCAGACCCAGACCCAGACCCAGACCCAGACCCAGACCCAGACCCAGACCCAGACCCAGACCCAGACCCAGACCCAGACCCAGACCCAGACCCAGACCCAGACCCAGACCCAGACCCAGACCCAGACCCAGACCCAGACCCAGACCCAGACCCAGACCCAGACCCAGACCCAGACCCAGACCCAGACCCAGACCCAGACCCAGACCCAGACCCAGACCCAGACCCAGACCCAGACCCAGACCCAGACCCAGACCCAGACCCAGACCCAGACCCAGACCCAGACCCAGACCCAGACCCAGACCCAGACCCAGACCCAGACCCAGACCCAGACCCAGACCCAGACCCAGACCCAGACCCAGACCCAGACCCAGACCCAGACCCAGACCCAGACCCAGACCCAGACCCAGACCCAGACCCAGACCCAGACCCAGACCCAGACCCAGACCCAGACCCAGACCCAGACCCAGACCCAGACCCAGACCCAGACCCAGACCCAGACCCAGACCCAGACCCAGACCCAGACCCAGACCCAGACCCAGACCCAGACCCAGACCCAGACCCAGACCCAGACCCAGACCCAGACCCAGACCCAGACCCAGACCCAGACCCAGACCCAGACCCAGACCCAGACCCAGACCCAGACCCAGACCCAGACCCAGACCCAGACCCAGACCCAGACCCAGACCCAGACCCAGACCCAGACCCAGACCCAGACCCAGACCCAGACCCAGACCCAGACCCAGACCCAGACCCAGACCCAGACCCAGACCCAGACCCAGACCCAGACCCAGACCCAGACCCAGACCCAGACCCAGACCCAGACCCAGACCCAGACCCAGACCCAGACCCAGACCCAGACCCAGACCCAGACCCAGACCCAGACCCAGACCCAGACCCAGACCCAGACCCAGACCCAGACCCAGACCCAGACCCAGACCCAGACCCAGACCCAGACCCAGACCCAGACCCAGACCCAGACCCAGACCCAGACCCAGACCCAGACCCAGACCCAGACCCAGACCCAGACCCAGACCCAGACCCAGACCCAGACCCAGACCCAGACCCAGACCCAGACCCAGACCCAGACCCAGACCCAGACCCAGACCCAGACCCAGACCCAGACCCAGACCCAGACCCAGACCCAGACCCAGACCCAGACCCAGACCCAGACCCAGACCCAGACCCAGACCCAGACCCAGACCCAGACCCAGACCCAGACCCAGACCCAGACCCAGACCCAGACCCAGACCCAGACCCAGACCCAGACCCAGACCCAGACCCAGACCCAGACCCAGACCCAGACCCAGACCCAGACCCAGACCCAGACCCAGACCCAGACCCAGACCCAGACCCAGACCCAGACCCAGACCCAGACCCAGACCCAGACCCAGACCCAGACCCAGACCCAGACCCAGACCCAGACCCAGACCCAGACCCAGACCCAGACCCAGACCCAGACCCAGACCCAGACCCAGACCCAGACCCAGACCCAGACCCAGACCCAGACCCAGACCCAGACCCAGACCCAGACCCAGACCCAGACCCAGACCCAGACCCAGACCCAGACCCAGACCCAGACCCAGACCCAGACCCAGACCCAGACCCAGACCCAGACCCAGACCCAGACCCAGACCCAGACCCAGACCCAGACCCAGACCCAGACCCAGACCCAGACCCAGACCCAGACCCAGACCCAGACCCAGACCCAGACCCAGACCCAGACCCAGACCCAGACCCAGACCCAGACCCAGACCCAGACCCAGACCCAGACCCAGACCCAGACCCAGACCCAGACCCAGACCCAGACCCAGACCCAGACCCAGACCCAGACCCAGACCCAGACCCAGACCCAGACCCAGACCCAGACCCAGACCCAGACCCAGACCCAGACCCAGACCCAGACCCAGACCCAGACCCAGACCCAGACCCAGACCCAGACCCAGACCCAGACCCAGACCCAGACCCAGACCCAGACCCAGACCCAGACCCAGACCCAGACCCAGACCCAGACCCAGACCCAGACCCAGACCCAGACCCAGACCCAGACCCAGACCCAGACCCAGACCCAGACCCAGACCCAGACCCAGACCCAGACCCAGACCCAGACCCAGACCCAGACCCAGACCCAGACCCAGACCCAGACCCAGACCCAGACCCAGACCCAGACCCAGACCCAGACCCAGACCCAGACCCAGACCCAGACCCAGACCCAGACCCAGACCCAGACCCAGACCCAGACCCAGACCCAGACCCAGACCCAGACCCAGACCCAGACCCAGACCCAGACCCAGACCCAGACCCAGACCCAGACCCAGACCCAGACCCAGACCCAGACCCAGACCCAGACCCAGACCCAGACCCAGACCCAGACCCAGACCCAGACCCAGACCCAGACCCAGACCCAGACCCAGACCCAGACCCAGACCCAGACCCAGACCCAGACCCAGACCCAGACCCAGACCCAGACCCAGACCCAGACCCAGACCCAGACCCAGACCCAGACCCAGACCCAGACCCAGACCCAGACCCAGACCCAGACCCAGACCCAGACCCAGACCCAGACCCAGACCCAGACCCAGACCCAGACCCAGACCCAGACCCAGACCCAGACCCAGACCCAGACCCAGACCCAGACCCAGACCCAGACCCAGACCCAGACCCAGACCCAGACCCAGACCCAGACCCAGACCCAGACCCAGACCCAGACCCAGACCCAGACCCAGACCCAGACCCAGACCCAGACCCAGACCCAGACCCAGACCCAGACCCAGACCCAGACCCAGACCCAGACCCAGACCCAGACCCAGACCCAGACCCAGACCCAGACCCAGACCCAGACCCAGACCCAGACCCAGACCCAGACCCAGACCCAGACCCAGACCCAGACCCAGACCCAGACCCAGACCCAGACCCAGACCCAGACCCAGACCCAGACCCAGACCCAGACCCAGACCCAGACCCAGACCCAGACCCAGACCCAGACCCAGACCCAGACCCAGACCCAGACCCAGACCCAGACCCAGACCCAGACCCAGACCCAGACCCAGACCCAGACCCAGACCCAGACCCAGACCCAGACCCAGACCCAGACCCAGACCCAGACCCAGACCCAGACCCAGACCCAGACCCAGACCCAGACCCAGACCCAGACCCAGACCCAGACCCAGACCCAGACCCAGACCCAGACCCAGACCCAGACCCAGACCCAGACCCAGACCCAGACCCAGACCCAGACCCAGACCCAGACCCAGACCCAGACCCAGACCCAGACCCAGACCCAGACCCAGACCCAGACCCAGACCCAGACCCAGACCCAGACCCAGACCCAGACCCAGACCCAGACCCAGACCCAGACCCAGACCCAGACCCAGACCCAGACCCAGACCCAGACCCAGACCCAGACCCAGACCCAGACCCAGACCCAGACCCAGACCCAGACCCAGACCCAGACCCAGACCCAGACCCAGACCCAGACCCAGACCCAGACCCAGACCCAGACCCAGACCCAGACCCAGACCCAGACCCAGACCCAGACCCAGACCCAGACCCAGACCCAGACCCAGACCCAGACCCAGACCCAGACCCAGACCCAGACCCAGACCCAGACCCAGACCCAGACCCAGACCCAGACCCAGACCCAGACCCAGACCCAGACCCAGACCCAGACCCAGACCCAGACCCAGACCCAGACCCAGACCCAGACCCAGACCCAGACCCAGACCCAGACCCAGACCCAGACCCAGACCCAGACCCAGACCCAGACCCAGACCCAGACCCAGACCCAGACCCAGACCCAGACCCAGACCCAGACCCAGACCCAGACCCAGACCCAGACCCAGACCCAGACCCAGACCCAGACCCAGACCCAGACCCAGACCCAGACCCAGACCCAGACCCAGACCCAGACCCAGACCCAGACCCAGACCCAGACCCAGACCCAGACCCAGACCCAGACCCAGACCCAGACCCAGACCCAGACCCAGACCCAGACCCAGACCCAGACCCAGACCCAGACCCAGACCCAGACCCAGACCCAGACCCAGACCCAGACCCAGACCCAGACCCAGACCCAGACCCAGACCCAGACCCAGACCCAGACCCAGACCCAGACCCAGACCCAGACCCAGACCCAGACCCAGACCCAGACCCAGACCCAGACCCAGACCCAGACCCAGACCCAGACCCAGACCCAGACCCAGACCCAGACCCAGACCCAGACCCAGACCCAGACCCAGACCCAGACCCAGACCCAGACCCAGACCCAGACCCAGACCCAGACCCAGACCCAGACCCAGACCCAGACCCAGACCCAGACCCAGACCCAGACCCAGACCCAGACCCAGACCCAGACCCAGACCCAGACCCAGACCCAGACCCAGACCCAGACCCAGACCCAGACCCAGACCCAGACCCAGACCCAGACCCAGACCCAGACCCAGACCCAGACCCAGACCCAGACCCAGACCCAGACCCAGACCCAGACCCAGACCCAGACCCAGACCCAGACCCAGACCCAGACCCAGACCCAGACCCAGACCCAGACCCAGACCCAGACCCAGACCCAGACCCAGACCCAGACCCAGACCCAGACCCAGACCCAGACCCAGACCCAGACCCAGACCCAGACCCAGACCCAGACCCAGACCCAGACCCAGACCCAGACCCAGACCCAGACCCAGACCCAGACCCAGACCCAGACCCAGACCCAGACCCAGACCCAGACCCAGACCCAGACCCAGACCCAGACCCAGACCCAGACCCAGACCCAGACCCAGACCCAGACCCAGACCCAGACCCAGACCCAGACCCAGACCCAGACCCAGACCCAGACCCAGACCCAGACCCAGACCCAGACCCAGACCCAGACCCAGACCCAGACCCAGACCCAGACCCAGACCCAGACCCAGACCCAGACCCAGACCCAGACCCAGACCCAGACCCAGACCCAGACCCAGACCCAGACCCAGACCCAGACCCAGACCCAGACCCAGACCCAGACCCAGACCCAGACCCAGACCCAGACCCAGACCCAGACCCAGACCCAGACCCAGACCCAGACCCAGACCCAGACCCAGACCCAGACCCAGACCCAGACCCAGACCCAGACCCAGACCCAGACCCAGACCCAGACCCAGACCCAGACCCAGACCCAGACCCAGACCCAGACCCAGACCCAGACCCAGACCCAGACCCAGACCCAGACCCAGACCCAGACCCAGACCCAGACCCAGACCCAGACCCAGACCCAGACCCAGACCCAGACCCAGACCCAGACCCAGACCCAGACCCAGACCCAGACCCAGACCCAGACCCAGACCCAGACCCAGACCCAGACCCAGACCCAGACCCAGACCCAGACCCAGACCCAGACCCAGACCCAGACCCAGACCCAGACCCAGACCCAGACCCAGACCCAGACCCAGACCCAGACCCAGACCCAGACCCAGACCCAGACCCAGACCCAGACCCAGACCCAGACCCAGACCCAGACCCAGACCCAGACCCAGACCCAGACCCAGACCCAGACCCAGACCCAGACCCAGACCCAGACCCAGACCCAGACCCAGACCCAGACCCAGACCCAGACCCAGACCCAGACCCAGACCCAGACCCAGACCCAGACCCAGACCCAGACCCAGACCCAGACCCAGACCCAGACCCAGACCCAGACCCAGACCCAGACCCAGACCCAGACCCAGACCCAGACCCAGACCCAGACCCAGACCCAGACCCAGACCCAGACCCAGACCCAGACCCAGACCCAGACCCAGACCCAGACCCAGACCCAGACCCAGACCCAGACCCAGACCCAGACCCAGACCCAGACCCAGACCCAGACCCAGACCCAGACCCAGACCCAGACCCAGACCCAGACCCAGACCCAGACCCAGACCCAGACCCAGACCCAGACCCAGACCCAGACCCAGACCCAGACCCAGACCCAGACCCAGACCCAGACCCAGACCCAGACCCAGACCCAGACCCAGACCCAGACCCAGACCCAGACCCAGACCCAGACCCAGACCCAGACCCAGACCCAGACCCAGACCCAGACCCAGACCCAGACCCAGACCCAGACCCAGACCCAGACCCAGACCCAGACCCAGACCCAGACCCAGACCCAGACCCAGACCCAGACCCAGACCCAGACCCAGACCCAGACCCAGACCCAGACCCAGACCCAGACCCAGACCCAGACCCAGACCCAGACCCAGACCCAGACCCAGACCCAGACCCAGACCCAGACCCAGACCCAGACCCAGACCCAGACCCAGACCCAGACCCAGACCCAGACCCAGACCCAGACCCAGACCCAGACCCAGACCCAGACCCAGACCCAGACCCAGACCCAGACCCAGACCCAGACCCAGACCCAGACCCAGACCCAGACCCAGACCCAGACCCAGACCCAGACCCAGACCCAGACCCAGACCCAGACCCAGACCCAGACCCAGACCCAGACCCAGACCCAGACCCAGACCCAGACCCAGACCCAGACCCAGACCCAGACCCAGACCCAGACCCAGACCCAGACCCAGACCCAGACCCAGACCCAGACCCAGACCCAGACCCAGACCCAGACCCAGACCCAGACCCAGACCCAGACCCAGACCCAGACCCAGACCCAGACCCAGACCCAGACCCAGACCCAGACCCAGACCCAGACCCAGACCCAGACCCAGACCCAGACCCAGACCCAGACCCAGACCCAGACCCAGACCCAGACCCAGACCCAGACCCAGACCCAGACCCAGACCCAGACCCAGACCCAGACCCAGACCCAGACCCAGACCCAGACCCAGACCCAGACCCAGACCCAGACCCAGACCCAGACCCAGACCCAGACCCAGACCCAGACCCAGACCCAGACCCAGACCCAGACCCAGACCCAGACCCAGACCCAGACCCAGACCCAGACCCAGACCCAGACCCAGACCCAGACCCAGACCCAGACCCAGACCCAGACCCAGACCCAGACCCAGACCCAGACCCAGACCCAGACCCAGACCCAGACCCAGACCCAGACCCAGACCCAGACCCAGACCCAGACCCAGACCCAGACCCAGACCCAGACCCAGACCCAGACCCAGACCCAGACCCAGACCCAGACCCAGACCCAGACCCAGACCCAGACCCAGACCCAGACCCAGACCCAGACCCAGACCCAGACCCAGACCCAGACCCAGACCCAGACCCAGACCCAGACCCAGACCCAGACCCAGACCCAGACCCAGACCCAGACCCAGACCCAGACCCAGACCCAGACCCAGACCCAGACCCAGACCCAGACCCAGACCCAGACCCAGACCCAGACCCAGACCCAGACCCAGACCCAGACCCAGACCCAGACCCAGACCCAGACCCAGACCCAGACCCAGACCCAGACCCAGACCCAGACCCAGACCCAGACCCAGACCCAGACCCAGACCCAGACCCAGACCCAGACCCAGACCCAGACCCAGACCCAGACCCAGACCCAGACCCAGACCCAGACCCAGACCCAGACCCAGACCCAGACCCAGACCCAGACCCAGACCCAGACCCAGACCCAGACCCAGACCCAGACCCAGACCCAGACCCAGACCCAGACCCAGACCCAGACCCAGACCCAGACCCAGACCCAGACCCAGACCCAGACCCAGACCCAGACCCAGACCCAGACCCAGACCCAGACCCAGACCCAGACCCAGACCCAGACCCAGACCCAGACCCAGACCCAGACCCAGACCCAGACCCAGACCCAGACCCAGACCCAGACCCAGACCCAGACCCAGACCCAGACCCAGACCCAGACCCAGACCCAGACCCAGACCCAGACCCAGACCCAGACCCAGACCCAGACCCAGACCCAGACCCAGACCCAGACCCAGACCCAGACCCAGACCCAGACCCAGACCCAGACCCAGACCCAGACCCAGACCCAGACCCAGACCCAGACCCAGACCCAGACCCAGACCCAGACCCAGACCCAGACCCAGACCCAGACCCAGACCCAGACCCAGACCCAGACCCAGACCCAGACCCAGACCCAGACCCAGACCCAGACCCAGACCCAGACCCAGACCCAGACCCAGACCCAGACCCAGACCCAGACCCAGACCCAGACCCAGACCCAGACCCAGACCCAGACCCAGACCCAGACCCAGACCCAGACCCAGACCCAGACCCAGACCCAGACCCAGACCCAGACCCAGACCCAGACCCAGACCCAGACCCAGACCCAGACCCAGACCCAGACCCAGACCCAGACCCAGACCCAGACCCAGACCCAGACCCAGACCCAGACCCAGACCCAGACCCAGACCCAGACCCAGACCCAGACCCAGACCCAGACCCAGACCCAGACCCAGACCCAGACCCAGACCCAGACCCAGACCCAGACCCAGACCCAGACCCAGACCCAGACCCAGACCCAGACCCAGACCCAGACCCAGACCCAGACCCAGACCCAGACCCAGACCCAGACCCAGACCCAGACCCAGACCCAGACCCAGACCCAGACCCAGACCCAGACCCAGACCCAGACCCAGACCCAGACCCAGACCCAGACCCAGACCCAGACCCAGACCCAGACCCAGACCCAGACCCAGACCCAGACCCAGACCCAGACCCAGACCCAGACCCAGACCCAGACCCAGACCCAGACCCAGACCCAGACCCAGACCCAGACCCAGACCCAGACCCAGACCCAGACCCAGACCCAGACCCAGACCCAGACCCAGACCCAGACCCAGACCCAGACCCAGACCCAGACCCAGACCCAGACCCAGACCCAGACCCAGACCCAGACCCAGACCCAGACCCAGACCCAGACCCAGACCCAGACCCAGACCCAGACCCAGACCCAGACCCAGACCCAGACCCAGACCCAGACCCAGACCCAGACCCAGACCCAGACCCAGACCCAGACCCAGACCCAGACCCAGACCCAGACCCAGACCCAGACCCAGACCCAGACCCAGACCCAGACCCAGACCCAGACCCAGACCCAGACCCAGACCCAGACCCAGACCCAGACCCAGACCCAGACCCAGACCCAGACCCAGACCCAGACCCAGACCCAGACCCAGACCCAGACCCAGACCCAGACCCAGACCCAGACCCAGACCCAGACCCAGACCCAGACCCAGACCCAGACCCAGACCCAGACCCAGACCCAGACCCAGACCCAGACCCAGACCCAGACCCAGACCCAGACCCAGACCCAGACCCAGACCCAGACCCAGACCCAGACCCAGACCCAGACCCAGACCCAGACCCAGACCCAGACCCAGACCCAGACCCAGACCCAGACCCAGACCCAGACCCAGACCCAGACCCAGACCCAGACCCAGACCCAGACCCAGACCCAGACCCAGACCCAGACCCAGACCCAGACCCAGACCCAGACCCAGACCCAGACCCAGACCCAGACCCAGACCCAGACCCAGACCCAGACCCAGACCCAGACCCAGACCCAGACCCAGACCCAGACCCAGACCCAGACCCAGACCCAGACCCAGACCCAGACCCAGACCCAGACCCAGACCCAGACCCAGACCCAGACCCAGACCCAGACCCAGACCCAGACCCAGACCCAGACCCAGACCCAGACCCAGACCCAGACCCAGACCCAGACCCAGACCCAGACCCAGACCCAGACCCAGACCCAGACCCAGACCCAGACCCAGACCCAGACCCAGACCCAGACCCAGACCCAGACCCAGACCCAGACCCAGACCCAGACCCAGACCCAGACCCAGACCCAGACCCAGACCCAGACCCAGACCCAGACCCAGACCCAGACCCAGACCCAGACCCAGACCCAGACCCAGACCCAGACCCAGACCCAGACCCAGACCCAGACCCAGACCCAGACCCAGACCCAGACCCAGACCCAGACCCAGACCCAGACCCAGACCCAGACCCAGACCCAGACCCAGACCCAGACCCAGACCCAGACCCAGACCCAGACCCAGACCCAGACCCAGACCCAGACCCAGACCCAGACCCAGACCCAGACCCAGACCCAGACCCAGACCCAGACCCAGACCCAGACCCAGACCCAGACCCAGACCCAGACCCAGACCCAGACCCAGACCCAGACCCAGACCCAGACCCAGACCCAGACCCAGACCCAGACCCAGACCCAGACCCAGACCCAGACCCAGACCCAGACCCAGACCCAGACCCAGACCCAGACCCAGACCCAGACCCAGACCCAGACCCAGACCCAGACCCAGACCCAGACCCAGACCCAGACCCAGACCCAGACCCAGACCCAGACCCAGACCCAGACCCAGACCCAGACCCAGACCCAGACCCAGACCCAGACCCAGACCCAGACCCAGACCCAGACCCAGACCCAGACCCAGACCCAGACCCAGACCCAGACCCAGACCCAGACCCAGACCCAGACCCAGACCCAGACCCAGACCCAGACCCAGACCCAGACCCAGACCCAGACCCAGACCCAGACCCAGACCCAGACCCAGACCCAGACCCAGACCCAGACCCAGACCCAGACCCAGACCCAGACCCAGACCCAGACCCAGACCCAGACCCAGACCCAGACCCAGACCCAGACCCAGACCCAGACCCAGACCCAGACCCAGACCCAGACCCAGACCCAGACCCAGACCCAGACCCAGACCCAGACCCAGACCCAGACCCAGACCCAGACCCATACCCAGACCCAGACCCAGACCCAGACCCAGACCCAGACCCAGACCCAGACCCAGACCCAGACCCAGACCCAGACCCAGACCCAGACCCAGACCCAGACCCAGACCCAGACCCAGACCCAGACCCAGACCCAGACCCAGACCCAGACCCAGACCCAGACCCAGACCCAGACCCAGACCCAGACCCAGACCCAGACCCAGACCCAGACCCAGACCCAGACCCAGACCCAGACCCAGACCCAGACCCAGACCCAGACCCAGACCCAGACCCAGACCCAGACCCAGACCCAGACCCAGACCCAGACCCAGACCCAGACCCAGACCCAGACCCAGACCCAGACCCAGACCCAGTGTGACCGGAACAGCTAATTTTTTATGATGATAGATATTTTGCAGAAAAATAAAGATACTTACCTTTGACGAGGGGGATAAACGTAGGTCGGTAAAACAGGGACCGCGTTGTTATTATTTAAATATAAATATATTGTTGTAGAAGTGTAACCTAAATACTGTTGGTGCATACTACCTGGAAAGAAAAAAGATTAGAAAACAAAAAAGAAAAAAATAAAATATTAAAACATTATACTTACCTGCACATAGGAAGT
Source organism: Pemphredon lugubris (assembly GCA_933228935.1). Classification (NCBI taxonomy): domain Eukaryota; kingdom Metazoa; phylum Arthropoda; class Insecta; order Hymenoptera; family Crabronidae; genus Pemphredon; species Pemphredon lugubris. The sequence continues at coordinate 51,789 of CAKOGF010000060.1, forward strand.
TACCGGCGAAGGTCGATAATGTAGGGACCGCGTCGAGATAAGAACAGGCAATGGGGTGATCCGTGGGAAGCCGCAACCTGAAAGAAAAGAGAAAGGATTAGACAATAAGTGTTGTGTGAAGAAAAAGAAAATAAAAAACAAAAAGAATATTTAGCATAAGTCGCAAATGTAAATAAGTTCATTTCCGTAAGTCGGTAAAAAGCGACGAACAATAACCATTCATATAGAAGGTTCATTAGATACGTACCTATTGCGAAAGAATAGGAGAATAGGAGTGGTGGTTGCAAAAACCATCCTAAATAAGAAATAAGAACGGTTTTGGAATC